>JAXGGA010003649.1:0-99146 GCA_038373865.1 Uloborus plumipes
CTATCCAAATTATTGCAAGCAAAATTTTAAAAAAGTAGACATAACATAAATGATTGACGAAGATAAGTGAAGAATGTAAGTGAGAGGTATTTAAAATTTCTAAAAAGGCATTACTTTTTTTTGAAAATCAATTAGTGAAATTTAATACAGTACTTGAACAATTCATGCAACTGAAAGTGAATTGATTTCTTGAATGCACCCCCCCCCCCCCTAAACTCCCCACCAGAGTTAGAATGACCAATATTTACGCAATATAAAAGAAAGAAAGGTGCTTCATACTATTAAAAAAATTACGCTGTAGGCTATAAAATTGTCCCTATACTCAGTTGTGAACGAAATTATTTCATTAACATAAACATTTCTAAAATCCTTAAGTTATAGAATAAAGAAGAGAAAAAGTTTATACTAAAGTCGAAGCCAATTAATTGAATCAGCAACTTTAATGAATTTAACCGTCAAAAACAGAGCAAAATCCAGTTTTATTGCATTAGATATTTCACCCGATTCAAAACAGTTTTGAACAAACATGATTCAATAGGATACAGTAACAATATTTGAAAAAAAGAGTTTACCATTTAAAGTTTCTAAAAGAACATGGTCTTTTTTGCAAGAACAATGGATGTAAAGTAAAAGAACATCATAGGAATAATTTAAATAATTGAAATTAAAACACCTCATTTAATGCTAACTCAAATACAGCCTTGTGCTATATTTTGCTTTTCCTGTTTTGCCAATAGACACTACAGGGGAAAACTAGCAGAAATTTAAAAAACTATGAGAAAATTGTCATCCCATTGCAAGCATCTCAAAGTCAATTTTTTTTTCAAAGAAAAGTGTATCATTCATAAATTTCTTAAAACGGCATTATCCCTTTTTATGAAACAGTGAAAGAAATTTTATGTAGCATTTTGCGAACGACTTAACTGATTGCAGTTAAGACGACTCATTTAATGCATCGAAAACTTTCCTTCATGACCATAATCAATGCCAATATTCTGACTATGTAAAATAAAAAAGAGTGAATGTTCATACTATAAAAATAATTATCGTGTTATTGGATAAAAAAAAAACTATGAGACAAGCCATTCAAAATTTCTGAAAGAACACGGCCTTCTCTGTAAGAACAACGCATTCAGAGAAAAACAGCAATATAGGAAAAATTAAAATGAGTGAAATTGAAACAGCTCATTTAATGCTACCTCAATTACAGCCTTATGCCATACTGTTTTGCTATTTTTTTCATAGATACTACAGTGAAAAACTGACAAAAATCGAAAAACAAAAACTATGAGAAAATCTTCATGCCATTACAGGAATCTCAATAATAATTATAAAAAAAAGGTGTATCATTCATCAATTTCTTAAAAGGGCATCATCCCTTTTTATGAAACAATGAGAAATTTTATGTAGCATTTTGCGAACAACTTAACTGATTGCAATTAAGACGAATCATTTAATGCATCGAAAACTTTCCTTCATAACCATAATCAATGCCAATATTCTGACCATGCAAAGAAAAAAAAAAAGAGTGAAATTTTATGCTATGAAAAAATTATGTTATTGGACAAATTAAGAACACAAAATACGAGTTGAGCCATTCAAAATTTCTGAAAGGATACGGCTTTCTCTGTAAGAACATTAATCCAATAAAGAGGCTATTTCAATAAAGATGGATTTTGTTCTGTATTTGACGTGATTCATAAAATTTTTTTATTTAAATACCACTAATACAACTAACTGGCGTCCACTGTATTAAAATACTATGGAACATAATATGTGTTATTCGAGCATTCTAAAAGTGTCCTTTAGAAATTAACAATGAATGTAATTAAATTTTGCACTGTGTGTCTTAACTGGCAACAATTTAGATACTTAATTTAATGCAGTTAAAATAGCCATGCATACCATGATACACACTGTCCATAATGTTTCAAGAGAAAATTACTGAATTTTTTTTTCATTCTATGAGAAAACATTTATGCAATTGAATGAATTTAAAAAATACAGTAAATTTGAAATGTATGATTCAAAAAAGGAATTATTCTTTTTATTTTTTTCTTCTTTCATCTTAATTTTATTTATTTACTTTTATTTTATCATTATTTTTTTTCGTTACAATTTGTTAAAATACAACATACTTTACATGATTCAAATTTTCAATAGGTGCAAATTTTTAGTTAAAGATAAAACAAACCAACCTATCCATTAATGCATCTTCTAGAAGGGGAGTGACAGCATATATATAGTCTTTTCCCATTTCTCCTATATATTCAAACAAAAATGAAAGCGACTTCAAAACTCCATTTTGTACATTTAATTCTGGAACTCTGTATTCATTCATTAGTGCAGGAAGAACAGTAAACGGAGAACATGTTTCAGCAACTATGGCGATCGCAACAGTTGTGCAAACCCTATTCTGACGTTCTTGTACCTAGAGATTCAAAAAATAAATAATAAATAAAACTGTTCTTAAATGACTTAAAACAAGTTAAGTAAAATTTCAAACAAAATTTATGTATTATTAGTAATACAGGACATTTTGGGAGATCTTTCTTTTATAATTTAAACTTATTAAGTACAGTTAAACTTTAAACTTATTACGTAAGTTAAGCACTTCTTAAGCTGTGCCATATAGGAATTTCTATATTGTGACGCATCACAACAATGCAGTGCAACAGTGAAAAAAGAAATTCATGCAGTATAAAATTAACAAAATGTTACAACAACTCGTTAATAAACCAAGATCAATATACAATTTCCAATTTAACGGAAATTTGTTAAAGTTAAGTATTTTGGAAACATTTTTTATGCTACTTTTGTTTCATATTAGCATAAACTAGAGATGTATAAAGCAGCACTTTGGCCACGTACGAGTACTCGACTTTTCACTACTGGGTACGACACTTTTGCACCACAATTTAAAATACAATGATTTTGATTATTAAAATACTTTGATACCAATTTTCATTTACTTTTCCCCTAAGTATTACGTTATCCAAAGTAGTCACAGCATTTTTTACTATCATAAAAATAGCTTCATTTTACTTATAAAATGTTACGACAATGACAAAAATTTGAATCTGCAAAAACATGGTTCAAAAAATTGACAATCTATGTTTTCAAATGATTCAAACTAAACTGGAATATGATTTAGAGTTTTTTGGTTATCAGTCTATGAATTAGATGTCACTTGGCTATCATAGAGATCACTTGGACAGTTCCTGACCAAAGGTAAGTTGCACCACACAAATATATAAAAAAGGTAGTTACACTCAAATGCCCATTCATGCCTGTGGTATGGTAGACATGACAGCCGTACTTAATTTTCACTCTATTGATTTTATGAGTAAAGCAATTGCAAAATCCTTATGAGATTGCAAAATCCTAATCCATCCCTGGGATCCCTTAACGGAACGGATTACTGTAAGTTGAAAACAAACACTGATTTTAATATTAGAAAGTTAAAAGTGCCATTACCAAACTCCAAGTTTGTACAAAAGAATTCCAGAACTAATATTAATTGCAAGACACTCTTAAATAATAAACAGCACATTAATGATCATGCTTCTAATTAAAGAAATCAATAATATCACAACAATCAGCAGTACACTTTATTTCAAAATTTATTATATTTTTCATTCCCATTATAGCAACCATGTGTGTTATTCTTGTGTTTCAAACGTAACAAAAATGACTTATTTTCAGCAAAGAAATACCTAGTAGGCGAACATCATTACTCCAAAACAGAATAAAGCTAAATAGCTTAACCATCGAGAAATAGTGCTCGCCAGTCAATTCAACCCCCTCAATTTGGGGACAAAGCTGAAGAGGAAATTTTTCTCTATTCTCCAGGACCTCCGCAGTAACTGCTTAACAACTAACTGTAGAACTTTTAGGTGTACAGATTTAATGAGTAATTATATCCCATCACCCCCACCACACATTTTACTTGGTGGGTCTTCTTGGATTATAGCAATCAAACCTGAGATTCTCTAATCTTGAGCTTTAAGCTGTTTCCTATATGTCCTCCATGGCCCTTAACTCACTTATACAATCAGAAAAAAAACATGTTTTTTCAGAATATCTATTTGAAAAGCTTTTTAATAACACAAGAAACATATTAAGAGATTCTGATGTATATTTTTTACCACTTGACCTGCGGCAAAGTTTTCAGATATTGCTTCTGTAGGAATAGGACAGAACTTTCAAAAAACTTAATTAGCGATGTTGAAATGGACCAATGTTACAGAAAAATATAATTTAGAAAGAGCTCATTTCTTACATTTTTTATATATTTTGTACAACCTAAAATAGATTTTTTTGACTTTGTTTTTATTTATTAATATTTTAGTATAATTATTTTTAAATGAAGGCTAACTAGCTAAAAAAATTCCCTTATTCTTATTATGGTGAAAACAAGCAACGTCTTGCACACTTACATTATAACAACCGATTTGGTTTGGAAGACTAGTTATTATAACGAGCGCAAATCATGTGTTAATTTCCCCGTCCATCCCTACAGTATGCTTTATTAAAGTTGGGGAGGGGGGGGGGGAGTGACATGTTAACCAGAAAATACTTTTGTTCAACTGGTTTTACAATAAGGACAACAAAGAAAAAACTTATACAGAATGGAATTCCAAAATAGAACACTAGGAACTGGGACCTTTGGGGATTTCCCAGATTCTGAATTAAAAATAGCAAAACTTGTCCTTTTCAGTAATTTTTTGCATGATTTGCAAATGTTGCTTGTATTCAAGATAAATTTCTTTCTACTTTTTTTAATTTCATTATCGTGGAAAATATTTCGATTTGTTAAAAAAGTCCAGTGATAATTTGCAGCGCGGTATGATCCACAAATATTTTTTATTAGTATACATTAATAATATGATGATGAATTAAAAAAATAAATCATATTTGCATGAAAAATAACATTGTATTTTTGCTTAATATGAATTGTACTTTTCATTAATGGGAAAATGAAAAGAAATATCGTAATTTGAATATGAATGTTTGTCTTTGCCATTAGAGAATGAAAGATTGCAGCAGAATTACAGCAAAGCACTAATAATACGTCTGACATGTGGCATAGCAGAAACAAAAAAATTAACTGTAAATAGTGTTTTCTACAAGCAAAAGTAAAAATTAATTTTAACTAGTATGTTGGGACCATCACAAAACTTTCTTCTATATTTATCTTATGACTTATTCGATTCAACGTATACCGCTCCTGCAATCGCAACTGCAAAATTCTTACATTCCCGAAACCGAGAAGATGTCTATGATTTTAAATAGACAATCTTAATTTGTTGGCATCAAAATTTGGCGCTAATGTCTGTGCAAAAAAATGTGTTTCCTTTACATATGTAATCAAAGTCTAGGGAACTATTTATTTAAATAGGGTTACAAAAAAATAAGCTTTGCTTAATTTGATTACGAAAAAATAATTGTTAACAAATAGAAGATAGCAACAGATAAAAATTTTGAATCATTGAAATTTTTCCGATTTTTCGCAGACAATGAAATAGCGCGAAAGCAACATTTTAATGGCATTTCTGTTTCATTGTTGCTATACTTAAGCAAAAAAATTTAAAAAATTGGACCCCATTACAGGGATTGGTGCCAAAATTGAATTGGAGATTGTTTCCATGTAGGTTTACTGTTATATTTCTTGTAATATACAGTTACAATGATGAAAAAAGAATGTTCCATTGCACCACCCCTTTAAAGCTACTAGCGCCAAAATTTCATCACTTTTTGTACTCTCTATAGTCTACCCATGGATCATTTTTTGTTTGATTTGTTCACTACTTCTCTAGATATAGCAGTCACTAACTACGAGAAGAGCGTTTGGTTGCTGAACCTCCCTTTGAGGTATGGACACACAAATTGAATGAGAACCAGTACCCGGTAGGGTCTACCTTTGGATCAATTTTCGTTTGATTCCGACAGTTACTTCCTGAGATATAGCAATCACCCAAGCTCAGAAAAGTGCAATTGCTCCATCCCCCTTGGAGGAATTCACAAACCAAAGTCAGGTGCACCAGTTCACGTGAGGGCATATATGTTAAAAAATTGTTCAATTTCATGCAAGAGTTTTTTCTCTAGCGCAGCCACTAAAACTGATCACACACATACAAATTTTCTAAAAATGGTCGAAATGAACTCAGCCCACCTCAAAACGTACAAATTCGTCGAAATTAGAAAATTTTCACAATCCAATTTTTTTTTTATACATATTTGATTTTGAAGAAAGTAAAAATAAAAGAAAGAAAGTTTTTTCCCCAACTTTTTTCAATTTGAGATAAAAAATTAAGGATTTCAGAACTTCAGGATTCTGAAGTTAGAGTACCTTACTGTTGTATTAGACTATTTCATGAATGAGGAGAATGACGAAATATTTTGTCATACTCAGGTACCTAACAGGCTTAAGTTAAAGACAACCACATGAAAAAAAAGAAGAGATTTTTTTCTTTTTTGTTTTTCTTTTCTTTCAAGTACTTACTCTTAAATTATTCAATAAAGTAGCAAGAACATCATGAGGACCAATAGCTTTAGCAATGTAACCAAATGTATTTACAGTTGCTCTTCTAATAGCTTTTTTGTGAGCTTTTAATAGTTCTAATAATTCAAAGCATATACGCATCCATTCTTTTGCAGACACATATTCAGCACCACGATCTGCTATGCGTCCAACCAGATCAATACAGTTTTCTTGCACTTTTTCATGCCTAAAAACAAAGAAAACAATGTTACAGCACAAATAGAAAATTGTATTACATGATTATATATATTTTTTTTTCACAAAACCAAATCAGTTTTAATCATGTTAATTTTAATATAAAATATTTTATAACATTAAAAATGGTATTTTAAAGGTTTTTCAAACTCCGTAAGTTTTCTCACTCACATAGCAACCCTATGAACATTGTAACATTTCCATTCAGCAATTGTCAAGAAAATAGCCTATAAACATGCACACATTTGCTTATTTCACATGCCTCACTTCTACCTACACTAAAACAATAGATTAAATGTCTGGTACCGGACAAAGGGAAAGCAATAAGAAATTTTGATTGCCCCAAAAAAGAAGAAGTGAAAACACAATAATAAATCAGGATAGTGAGAGAAGCACCTCAGCATGCAACAAGGTAATGACAACATTAACCACTATGAGAGTATAGGTTATGAAAGAATTACAATTCATTAAAAATTAACAAAAACCATAAAACAGTATAAGAAGCTCGGCTGCTGAATTAGTATTGAATACTGCACTTCTACTATATAATTCAATATTTAAAGATAAACTATCTGTAAATCACTCTTAAAAAGACACACTAAAAGTTGTGAAATTAAGTACCATAAAACCAATTCTATTTCACGGTTGAGATACTTGAAACATAAAAAACACATTGTAGACAATATTTCCCTTACTGATCTCTCTCAAAAATGGGAGAAAATAGAAAATAACTTTTTTCTAATGTTGTTTTATGTTTTCTTTATCCTTCCTTTTTCTTTAACATTAATAAAACAAATGCTTACCTATTTTTTAGGATAGGAGTCAATCTTGGTAATAAATCTTTAATAGGTGGAGTCATCTTGTGCATGCCAATAACATTTACAATAGCTTTCAAAGCTCCTAAGATAGAACCCAAAACTTCTGGATATTCTTCACCAAGATATTCATATAACACAACACCTAAATGTCCCATGAGTTTTTCTTCTTGACATGTTTTCATCACAACTGCTATTCTTGAAATTAAATCAGCAGCTTGTTGACGAACTTTAGCAGATTTATTGTTCAATCGCCACAAAATGGTACCACAAATTTGCGGTAGGTAAGGCTTTACACGTTTGCCAAGTGCATTCACAATGGTGCCAAAACCATTTAACATCACCATATCCTAAATGGAAAAAAAGTAAAATAGATAAACGAAAGTCAAATAATTAAAATTAAAAAAAAAAAAAGGCAACAGGAAGTAAAATATTAATAATACTGATTGTTAACTTAGCGGCTTGGTCTTGCAATATTTTGTATACTCACCAACTCATGGAATTGTCTACAATCAGTAAAGAATTTCTCTACAGTTTCTACACATTTCATAGGTTTTAAAAAAATGTCAAAAGGTTATTGCATGGAATTCAATAAAGAATGAACACAGATATAGCATGCAAAATACTAACAGCCTATTTATGACATCCAGAGACTGTAGTTTTGTCTTTCTTGTGAACTCATCAGCCTGGAATAATCAATAATCAAGCTGGAGGCACATCTTCTTTCATTGAAGCTGAGATTACCAACAAACTGGAAGCTAGTTATTTTAGCATACCAGTAAGAGAAGGCAAGCACAGTCTCTAGATATCTTAACTGGGCTGCTGGCATTTTGCATGTAGTTCTGCCTTCGCCCTGACTTAAGAGCTAGTAACTTACAGCAGAAAGATGAAGTCAGCAGGATAATTTACACTTTCCACTTACTACAGTCAAGGGAACGGCATGATTTAGCCTGTCTTAATTTCTTGTAGGCTCAGTCCCCCTCAAAAAAAAAAAAAAAAAAACTTAACTGCCAACTATGCAGAAAAGAAATATTTCCTCATAAATAACATGATGAAATTGCTATATCATTTCTCATTATATATAATAATTCTTAATTCATAAATTCTATTATTGAAGTAGAATTTGACCTTCATTAAAAATAATAAATAAATAAAAAACCTTGAAAGCAGGGGATTACAACCAGCAGATAGATACAGACCACTTAGCCACATAAGTACTTTAATAATTGACAGTCATTACTTTTTCAGTGAAGGAAGGTTAAAAAAAACTTTTCGTTTTTATTTTGCTAAACTTACAAGCATGGAATTAGGCCCCATTGACTTGATCAATATTTTGGAAAGATGAATATGAATTCAAACAGATATTTACTTTGAGGGTGATTGTGACCAGTTAAAAAATAATCTTAAACATAAGACTTAACATTATACAAATACAAAAGTGACGACTAGCAATAGGTTCTGGGCCCAGCTAGGGTTGTCCTAGTCAGTTTATCAATCTCTACTAATAATAAAGCTGAAGGTGGTTCTGTCTGTCCTTCTTTCTTTCTGTCTGTCTGTCTGTTACGCGCGTAGCGCCAAAACCGTTCGGTCGATTTTCATGCCACTTGGCACAAAATTAGTTTGTAGCATGTAGTTTTGCACCTCGAAGCGATTTTTCGAACATTCCATTTCGTTCTTTTTCTATTCGAATTCTTAGAGGAAATTCGATAAAATAGGGAAGAAATATTCCATACACATTTTCAAGTCTTATGTCATTCGAAAGCTTGAAATTTTCTGCACAAAATGACGTTTTTTCGAAGTTTCTACGATCATCAGGAGAGCTGTAACAATTGTTTTTAGAATCCCGAAATTCAAGGCTTACCTTCAGTAAAGCAAGCCAAACGATTCTAAAATGGCTTTGCTCGCGAATAAAATTTGTTTGAAAATAGAGATGAAATGAATTATTTTATCAACGGAAATCAACTTTTCATGTTGTTACCATGGTTACGTTTTTATTTCGTTCTTTTTCCCTTAATAATTTTAAAAATGTATTTGTTTTTGTAACAATCCAAACTCCAAGCCTTATTAAAATTAGTCAAATGAAATATTAAAAACCGTGATAAGATGGCACCTGTCAATCAAATGAGAAATCGAGTCCTTTCCTTAAAATACAGGATACCATTCTAAATTTATCGTCTGCAAAACATATTTTACTTCATTATTAATTTATTTCAATATAAATTGCAGCAAATGGCTTGAGTGAACGAATTTAGCTTTTAATTTATCGTTTGCTGGTTGATCTTTGTCGATGTTTATTGTTTTTATTATCATTGTGAAGAATAATGCACGAAATTTCTATGACTAATACTTAAAATTTTTAGGATCAGTTGAGTTTAAAAGAAAAAATTGCTCCAAATATACTTTTTCAATGTGATTATTTATTGTTGGACTGTAATTTGCAGCAATAATTGCATTTAATAAATAATGAAAGACAATATTAAAAATTATTTTTTTGGCGACTTTTTTACAATTTGGCATTCAATTCTATTTCAGTATATTTACTTCTATCTTATTGCGATATTGCAACGTTCTTTCTAAAGTATGTCATTTCGGAAAATGTATTATTTTGTTTTTGAAGTTAGGAAAGAAAACTTTCTTCTTTTTAAACTTTGGTAAGATTTCTGTTGGTTTCTGTGAGCAACAAAATTTTTCTTATTTTTTCTTTTGGCTTATTTTTGTGCACCTATCTTTGGGGTTGCATTCGAATGTCCCCAAGGGGGTGATTTACCCCTTTTATGGGGTAATCAGGGCTTTCAATGCAGACCAAAGTGATATGAATTGGCGCGACCACTTGGCGATATCTCGCCAAGCTTTTGGTCACCAAGTGTTTGACGCCAATTTGGCGACATATCGCCAAGTTGGCAATAAATTTAGCGAAAAAAAATTTTTTTTGGGTTCAATTTGGCGCTATTGGCGATATTTTGCGAAAAATCTACTGAATGATGTTAAAATCGGCGATATTTAGGAGATTAATCATTGTAAAACATTTTTTTGCATTGTTTCGTGGCAAACTAGGGATGCAAATGTTTGAATTGTTATCTTACTCACTTCAAGCACTATTTTAGCACTTAAGGCATCTACTAAGAAATTTACACGTAAAAGGAAGTAGTGTAGGGTCCATACCAAATTTTTATATCATACTTTGAAGGAATTATAGTTGAATTATAACTAAAATAGAGTATTTTTTTCTGCTATATCATTTTTTTACAAATGAACTTTTAATTTTATACCACGGGCAAAGCTGTGCGGGTACCGCTAGTCCCTAATAAATATCTAAAGTCTCCTTAAAACTATTCACCTCATTACAAGTAATAGCAGCTTATGGTAAACTATTCCAAATGCCTACAACCCTGTTGAAGAAGAATGTTTTCCTGGTTTCAAGTTTAACTTGGGATTTGAAAAGCTGAAAATAGCGACCCCTGATTTTGCCCATATAAGTCCTCCATTTTAATAAACTTAAATAACTGGGTCATATCCCCCCTTGCTCTCCCTCGAAAAAGATTATACATATTAAGCATTCTAAGTCGGGAATCATACCCAAAATTAGGAGACCTATTAATTGATTAACCTTGTTCTATGAACCTTTTTCAATAAATTGTAACGTTTTTAATGTTTTACCAAACTCCTGTGAAAAGGTATAGTAAAAGCTCGACTATCTGAAACGCTCAGGAAACACCGAATTCCGGATACTCTAATTTTCCAGATAATAGAGTGCGAGTAAATTCCGGTTCATTTTTTCACCAAAGATGCTTTAAAACAGAGTTTTATCCAGAATTTTGAAAACTAGGAATGATTTGTCCTATTTTCCCTTCAATTTCAAAAAAAAGAAAAATGTCAATTTTTTGCCAATTTTCAAAAAAATACGTATTTACTTGAAAATTTCAAACAATATGAATGTTTCCCACATGAATATCGCAACTACCATACATAATATACGAGCATATAAGTCGATAATTTTACTACGAAAAATGAACCTGACAGTTACGAGGTTGATTTATATGTGGGGCAAAATTTCCGAAAAATTTTCCTGAACAACTCTTGCAAAAAAAAACACTCAAAAACATGTACATTATCCTGATTTTAGGCCAACTGTTTTTAAAAAATGCTAAAGAAGTAAATACTTACATATTCTGCTGTAATTTCACATGGTCTGACTGAAATAAAGACTAAATGATTTTCCTCCTAAAAAACGGGGGAGGGGGGTGGGGTTGATTCATACGTGGAATTGATTGACTTATATGCGAGTGTGGTGCTGTCCCGCATCGTTTAGTGATGCATTTAGTTCATTTAATTCTGTTAAGCTTAAACAAAAAAAATTAATTAATGGGAAAATATTCCCTAGAAATTCTAAGAAAAGTTAATTAAGTTTAAGGCCGAAACGTAAGTGGAAGTAACAAAGTGAAGAAAAAAATACCGCAACAACGCTAGGCCTACGACAGCCCTGGGTGCCCTTCATGTTTGAAAAATCCATAAAAAACGAAAATAAAATAAATAAGAATGACTTACCCCGGTGTCGTGTAGATGTGCTTGACAACTTCAGAAAACAAAAAACATCTTGAAATCAACACTGGAATTTTATTTAAGGCAGCCTCATCTATTATACATTTCTTTCACCTTTTCTTTTTTACCTGAGAGCTCTCTCACAAATTTTTAAATAAATGAATTTTTCGTTGAATACTTCATATCAATACCTTTTTTTTTTTTACACTAATTTATATAAAATAATTAATATTATCCAGTTGCATATGTTGGAAAAAAAAATTTCCACATCTTGATGGATTGACGATCTTGAAGAAAGTTCAAAGTTATTTGTAGCTAGAGTTTATACTATTGAAATTCAGGTGTCGATGATGGAACGGTAAAAAAAGTCACTTAGTAGACTTGAAATTTAAACATGGAGCTGGAAACGCAGGATGATGTAGCCGGGGGATACGACGCAACAAATAGGTAAAAATTGACTGATGCTAAACGAGCGCTGATTGACAGGTACCATCAAAATTGTTCATTCCGATGGGCTGGTGAAAAACGATTCTTTTACATCGTAAAATAGGGAGAAAAGACGAATGCCTGTACGGCACTAATGAATTAAAAGTCGGGCCAGGAGGAAGGTGGAGAGCTGCGATGAGACACTGGGAATTCCATGTTGTATCTAATTAGACGAGCAAATAAGTTGAGATGTTATCTAGGTATTCGAGGACCTAGGTCCATAATTATTATCCATTCCTCCTTATGTTGGGGCCTTCGCTGCCCAGTGGTCTCTGGTCCGGAAGATTTCCATCGTACGCTGTCTCCTCTGTTTTAGATTGCCTCCTTCGGGCACCGAGTTGCGGGGGAATCTGTCTGGAAATTCCCGCGCTACAACACTAGACTGCGGCGTCTGACCTTGAGCCAGCCAATCACAGCTAGCGTCGGTTAGGAGTCAATGCCCTGAGAAATGCGCGCGGGGGAGTTTCGGCCAATAGCGTGTAGCGTGGTTCAAAGAGTGACCCAGCGGTAATTGAAAACCAAGGCGGGAAGGATGAAAAGAATTTCGAAGAGCTCCGTTCAATATGGCTAAAGATGGCGAAATACAAAAAAACCCAGATTTTGGGAAAAAGGGAATTAAGAAAATCGCGATTCGAAAACGCGTTAATTTGATCGAAGAGGCATAATTGATGCATCGAAATGCGCAGAAGATTAAGGGCTGCAAGAAAAAGGAAAAGGGAACGCGTTCCGGGGTGAAATTAAAAAGTTGTAGAAAAAAACGCGGGAAATGACATTAAACGATCGTAAATGATAGGTTGCAAAATGATTGAAGAACTGAAAAAAAACCTAACTATGTGATGCAATATCACAGCGAGTATATACGATACTTGTCCATAACTCTAGCAATTTAATGAAAAAACAATGTTTGAAGTCGGAAAATTGACTTTTATTTTAGTTTAAAAATTGAGAATCTTTGACAAAATTGTCCTGTTATTGGAGCATTCCGGTTACTTGAATACCAAATACAAGAGCTTTTACTTTACTGTACAACTTAATTAGAATTTTGTGAAATAGATCCATTGAAGATACCTAACATTAAGGCATAAAAAAGGTTTAGCTACTTGCTATATTGCACTTAAATTGATAACTACTACTTCTTTGCTTAACTTGGTAATTTTACAAACACTTTTTAAAAGACAAGTTAAAACAAAATCTATGTTTTGTAATCTAAAGCCATGGTAACTTTGAATAAATTAGTTACAGAAGCCTTAGACTCCTCTTCTTAAAACCGAATTGCAATCCTAACAGCAGACCATTATTCTCCGCAAACTTCATTATCTTTATCAGAAATTTTACAAACAACCGAAACAACCTCACAGGCTAACAGTTACCTACCCTACCTTCCTTCTGACCCTTTCTCAAAGAGTGGTATAATGTTGGACTCTAGCCTGCAAGTCTGCTTGTTGTAAGGTAAAAACACGACAAATGATAAAATGGAATTACCTCTGTGGTCTGTTCTTGAAATGCATACAAGATACCATCAATAAGTTGTTCTTCCAGTCTAGAATCAATATCTGCAGCTCCAAGATTGGCCATAATTTTTTCAATTGTTTCCATAACCATTTTTCGATACTGTTCATTCTCATCTTTTAAGTCATCTACAATTCGATGAATGATTTCTGCTGCTCCAACCTTATTTGCAATTTCAACAGTCGTGTCAACAAGCTAAAGATAATTATTAAAATAAAAAGCTTTAAAACTTATTGGCTTAGAAATAAAAACAATTCATAAAGAAAAGAGTAGGTAGCAATGAACATTTTTAGAGAGAAAATTATAAAAAGTAAATCTATAGTTATCAGTAAAGTAATATAGCAATATCTACCATATAAGTTTGTTTAGACTTTTTCTATGCATTTCATTTTCCATTATATTTCAACACTTTCAAGATACTGAAAGACTATAAAAATTTTAATGCTGCACAATTTTATACTCATTCAAAAATGAAACTTTATTAAAATATATATATATATTTATATTACTTAAACTAAATAAAATACTTAAGAATTATAAGGACTTCCATATAGACTTATTAGCAACCGAATATTTGACCATTCAGGTCCAGGGACATAAATCCCAGTGCCATGTGTCAAGGTATTTTTTACTGGAAACTTTTTACTTATTTTGGGTCACAATAAGGGAGAGGTAAAGGATTTAGAGGTTACAGGAAGTTGATAAGCGAGTGTATTTTCCTCTATACCACAGCTAGTAGTTGATTTGAAAATTTAAAGATGGAGGAGACTCACTTTAAAAAGAAACATCAATGTAGCACTCCAGCAATATTTTGTACTAAAGAAAATGTCTACAATGCTGCTATGATAGTGGGATAAGATTACCAATCACATTCAAAGAAATATCACAAATAATGACCTTTTAATTTGGTTCTGATAAACTTGATCTGAAGAAAAACTGCAAGTGACATGCGCTTGTGCACAAAGGATTCTGAGATTGCTCAATCCTGGTGAAAAGAATGTCGGTGTGGAGGTTTTTTCGTTATATCTCATCACTCATATAGCTCTGATTTAGCCCCTCATGACTTTTTTATGACTTTAAAGTTAAAACAACACCTCCGGGGTGCCGTTTGTCACTTTCAGGGGCAGTGGTAAAAGATTTGGAGGCAATTTCAAAGTATGAGCTCAAAAATGGCTTTCAGCATATCCTTGAAGACAGGAAAAAAATATATGACAAGTGGATTGCATGTAATAAGGACTATTTTTTTAAATACCATAAACATTTGGATTATGTCACCTAATTGAGTTTTATTAATTTGTGATTATTCTTTACTGAATAGCCCTTGTAGTAGTAATAAAGGGAAGGTGTTGGCTTTCTGTAAAGTGGTTTGTTCGAATGCAAATCAGTCTTGTGCAAGTCGGGTGGGAGAATGCCAACACGATTGATGTCACTGCGAATAAAAGAGCAGCATGTGCCGCCTTGGTTTGTATAAGACATCTGAGCTTCGAGAGTTGTTGGAAGAGCGGGTTAGGCGATGGTTGTTAGAATTAATGATGATTGTTTTCAAGTTAAATGTTTTGGATAATTCTGCCTCTCTTTTCTGTTATAAATTTTAGCCTTTTATTTAAGTCTGAATAAACAGTGAATTTGGAAAGCTTTAGTATTCCTTTCAAGACAGTTACATGGGTAGATTTGGGAATTAAATAGAATTTCCCAACAGGGGGACACAGCCCACAACTAATAATTCGTCCAAATTTTATATTAAAAAAAAAAACAGCTATTTTCTAATAAAAATTTTTTGAAAAGAAAATTACTTGTCTGTAGTTTCTTCTATCCAATGCCATTCTATGATTCCAAAAATGTTTGAAGAAATGAGGCAAAACATCCTCTTTGATGTATTGAGGTTCAACACCATCAGTGGCACAACACTGTTTAACTACCTGGAAAAGAATTAAACATAATTATTTTCAATTACATAGTAGCTACCTCAAGAACAGAACATAAATATAAAGCAGTGAGTAAGAGTGTGATATTGAATCACATAGTTAGGTTTTTTTTTTAGTTTTTACCTATCATTTTGTAACCGATCGATTAACGATCGCTTAATATCATCTCCCGCGTTTTTTTATTACAACTTTTTAATTTCACCTTTGAACGCCTTCCCTTCTAAATCTTTTTACTGCCCTTAACTTTCCGCGCATTTGGATGTGTCATTTAAGCATTTTCGGTCAAATTAACGCCTTTTCGAATCGCGATTTTCTTAATTCCCTTTCTGGGTCACTCTTTGAACCACGCTACACGCTATTCGCCGAGACTCCCCCGCATGCATTCCGAGGGGCATTGAACTCCAACCGACGCTAGCCGTGATTGGCTGGCTCAAGGTCAGACGTCGGAGTCTAGTGTTGTAGCGCGGGAATTTCCAGAGACGCTCCCGCAAATCGGTTGGAAAAGAGGTACGTCGGCAGAGGAGCGAGAGGAGAGGATTTTTTTCATATCCAAGGAATGATGAAGGCGTCACCGGGAGACTTCGACGGCAGAGCAATGAAGCCCCCCACGTAGAAGAATATAGGAATGGGGTCTAAATCCCCAAAAATAACAGCATGGCATCTTTTAAAGTATTTTAAATCGGCTTCTCCCGCAGTTGGCATTTTTTTAAGAAGTTTCACATTCCTTTGCCGCAATGCTCTACCTCCCTCTCGGCACCGTTTTAGCAGTATCCCTCGTTCTTCATGCTTTCGGCATGTATAGAAACTAGTGGCTCTCCTCATCTATCGTCCACGCCGTCTCCATGGTATCCCTCAGTTTCTTTCCATACTCAACCAGCATCTCAAGGAGCACGTTTTCCGTGTAATAGATCCCAAAGCTTGACTGGCGATGAGTATCTACGTAGTTTTTTTCCGCCCAAATAACTTTTCGAGACGTTCCAGCTCCGAGTTATACTTCTAAGTGAATAATGCTTCAAGAACCTTCTTTTTGTATGCATCACCCATCTCAGCGTTTAAGTAACGGACAATAGTTGTAATATGTAAACTCGCGATGTATAAACCTTTCAATAATCAGTCTTCATAATTTCGTACGGAGAGATCTCTTGCAGTGCACGACGAATGAATGTGTGGAATAATGCTGATAAGGAAATGAATAAAAGATGTTATGTTTAAAATAGTGAGTGTTTTATGAATATCCACATGCATTGATAAAAACAACACCGGGGTAAGTCATTTTTATTTTATTTTTGTCTTTTGGATTTTCAAACATTAAGGGCACCCAGGGCTGTCGTAGGCCTGGCATTGTTGCGGTAAATAATCCTCGCGATGTTACTTTCCACTTACGTTTCGGCCTTAAACTTAAATTAACTTTTCTTTGAATTTCTAGGGAATATTTTCCCATTATTTTTTTTTTCCTTTTAGTTTAAACTTAACAAAATTAAATGAATTAAATGCATCACTAAACGATGCGTGTTACACCACAAAATGGTGCCGTTTTTGACCAGGTCTTGAGTGCCTTTTCTCTTTTCAAAACTTTTGAAAAACATGTGCTTACATATTTTTAATGAATTTAAATATTTGTGAGTGTATATGATTTTTGATTTAATACATAAAATTTTGTCTTTTTCACAGAAATTATTCATTTTTGCATTCCATGATACCGCACCTTTCCCAATTTATTATTTGATGTTTGTTGATTTTTTGATATTAATAATGTAAGCACATGTATGTTTTTATAGACATGTAGTTCTGCACGACTGCACTATAATATTTTATGTAATGACATGTGTACCAACATTACATAGTTTTATGTCCCATGTTGTTAACGATAGATTTATAGTCATGACATCCACGAGTAATCAAACTGATATAACTCTCGAAGGAGAATTAACCGCTCCTAATAATTCTCAGGGCTCGATGGCAGGCAAGAATTTCAACTTCCCCATCCCCCCATATTCAGGCGAGCCTGAAACTTTGGAGTTCTTCCTTAATCAAGTTAAAGAACTTCAGTCTTTAAATCAATGGGATGATCCCACTACTGTCATGTATCTAAAATCAAAACTTAGTGGATCTGCCATGTATTTTTTTGCGACAAATCCTGCTTGCCTTAAATCTTTGACATTTAGCCAAGCATGTGATAAGCTCAGAGCCTTTTTCAAGACTCACACACCGTCTTCTGTCTCACTCCTAGAATTTCAGAGCATTAAATTCGAAAATGGAGAAAGTATTCAGAGCCTAGCACATCGCATTGAGAGAGCAGCCCATGCCGCTTATCCATTTATCACTGATGGTGCAGCTCTGACTCAAATAAAGTCACTACAATTTTTGGCAGCTTTGCCATTAAATATTAAGGACAAACTAGTAGACTCTGACATGTCTAACTTTGAAGCACTAGCTGATAGGGCTAACAGATTGCATTCAGTGCAAATAACGTCAATGCCAAAACTAATGAATGCAGTCACAACCACCCCTTCTCATCAAAATCAGCTTGATGCTCTAACCGAGAATTTAAAGGCCCTTACATCATGTGTCTCCTCACTACTGTCATCATGTAAAATATGCGGTGAGGGTAAACACCCCCTGCAAGAGTGTCCTTTATTTAATCGTCTAAATTCTGTGGATGATAAACCCAGACAAAACAAATCTAACGAGAAAGCCCGAGATCTATTTTGCATGTTTTGCGGCAAAAATAATCACTTGATGATAAATTGCCATTTATATAATGCAACCCAAAATCCCAATTTTCATAATAGATCTCAACATAACGCTTTTCCAAATCAATTTTCCCAACGAAATTCTTTTAATAGACCTAGAATGCAGGAAAATTTTTTCGCACCTAGAATTCCATTTCAACGTAGGGGTCAGTTCAATTCCCCACATCAAAATTTTGCTCCCCCAAGGCAGCAAAATCCTAGTTTCTCATCCTCAGAAACTAGACCACAGTTTAATAATTTAAACTGGAAGAGAGGCCAATCCTGAGGGACAGCTTGACCTCTAATACACTCTCTTCTCATGTCCCTCAAAATTTTGATTTTTATAATGATGTTAATACATGCAATGTGTCTAAAGGATACCCTGATCTCAATGAATTTTTGGATAGTCCCTTCGACAGAGATAAATCTGTCAGAAGCTTTTTAAGCAATTTTTCTAGAAATGAAAATGATAATCAGAATTATGCATTCCTCTTTAATGTCCACTCTCAAAATAATCCTCAATTACCAATTATAAATATTTCTTTTTCAAAGTATTCTTTCTCAGTTCTTTTAGACTCTGGAAGTTCACTTACCTTAATTTCAAAGGCAGTTTTCGATAGTATCAAAAACTTAACCAAATGTAGATTTCTTTCACGTTCAGTAACTATTCGCACTCTAAATTCTATTTTATCTTTCTCTGCTTGTGCAGAAATTTCTTTTAAAATTGGCAAGAATTTTTTCAAACATCCTTTTTATGTGTCTGATTTTCCACCCTCCTCATTTTGCGGTATATTGGGTTATGATTTTATTTCTCGGTATAACGTTTTAATTGACACTAAAACTCAGAGTGCTTCTTTCGACAATTTTAAAGCACCCTTAATTCCACATACTGACATTTCTCCATACTTGGAAACACTTAATTCCATCAATTACTCCTCTTCATTTCCAGTATGTCTTCAAAATAAATTAATCATTCAACCCGGGGAAACAGCCCTCGCCACTTTTAATACATCTGACACCCCCATAAAATCTCAAGAAATTCTATTTACACCCAATGTTAAAAATATCTCTTGTGAAATTCACACAGCAATTCACCTTATCGAAGACAATAAATTTAACACTATCATCAAGAACATTGGTAATAGACCATTACATTTCAACAAAAACATGGAAATGGGTCACATTTCAGATCAATTTGAAATTCTCGATGACACACATAATTCCAACAAATTTAATACCGACAATAAGAATAACACTCAAACTCATTTCTGTCACCAAATTACAGCTTCTGAAGAAGTCCTTAAAACCAGAAAAGAAGAACTTAGCCCAGCAGATTTTAAATTAGATCACTTAACCGAATCACAACAAAGGGAATTTTTAGAGGTTTTAATGTCGAATTATGCAGTCTTCAGTAAATCAATGAAAGCTTTAGGATGTTCAGATATTGTAACTCCCTCTATCATCATGAATTCAGACAATGCCATAAGAACATTACCGTTCGAAATTCCACAGGCACTAAAAGGCCAAGTAAAAGATGAGTTGAATGAATTGTTAGAAGCAAACATTATCTCTCGTCATGTCAGTCACTTCTCTAGTCCCATGATTATGGTACGAAAAAAAACTCCCCCTGATCAACCACCTAAATATCGTATGACAATTGATTTTCGTCTTCTTAATTCTATCATACAAGGTTCTTCATACCCTCTTCCCAGAATTTCTTCATTAATCAATGCTATATCATCTCAAAAATATTACAGTGTCTTGGATTTACATTCTGCTTATTGGCAAATAATGCTACCCGAGCATCTAAGAGATGCTCTTACTTTTACAACAGAATTTGGTTCTTTTACTCACAACCGTCTTCCTCAGGGACTTAAAATTAGTTCAAACACTTTTCAAGCAGCTATGGATTTAATTGTTGATGAATTACACCTCATGGGAATCGACAACTGTTTTTGTTATCAGGATGATTTAATTATTTCATCTTCTGATCAAAATTCAATGCTTATTAAGCTGAAAGCTCTTTTTTCTGTACTTGCAAAGCACAATTTAACTTTATCACCATCAAAATGTGAATTTTTCAAAACAGAAATAGACTATTTAGGATTCCACATTTCGCACAATTGCATTCAACCCATAACCTCAAACATTGCTAAAGTAACTAAATTTGCCCCACCTAGAACTATACGTCAAGTTAAAAAGTTCCTAGGACTCTGTGGTTTTTACAGACATTTAATTCCCGACTATGCCAAACTCACCCATGTTTTAACCCAACTTACTACAAAAAATAAACAATTTCAATGGAATGATATCCATCAACAAGCTTTTGATAAGCTACAACAAATCTTTTTCAGTAAACCTTTTGTAGTTCTTCCAAATTGGGACAAGCCTTTTGTTTTAAATACTGATGCATCAAAAGAGGGAATATCTGCTATTTTGTTGCAAGAACATGACGGGGTGTTAAAACCAGTGTCATATTTTAGTAAAGCTTTATCAAACTCTGAACGCAATTACCCACCCATCAAGTTAGAACTTTTTGCTATTTATAAGGGCATGACCGCATTCAAAAACTACCTTTTCAATCGAAAATTTAAGCTGCTAACTGATGCTAAACCTCTACTTCACTACAAAAAAATCACTTCCCCTGTTGACATCATTACTCGCTGGTTACTAGAAATTGGAACTTTCACTTTTGTCCCAGAATATATCGAAGGTAGAAAGAACTCATTAGCCGACTTTTTCTCGAGGTCCCCTGACCCTAATTTGCGTGAGACTGCTCTCGAACCCAGTGCTGAAAATGAACTTATCCTTCCCTTTACTGATATAAATGATTCTGACACCTTACAACAGAATCCATCTCAAACTACACCCATCTCTCCCATAAATGAAGTAACTAATTGTGTTCATGCACAACAAACCTCTCCTAAGTCACCAACCGACCTTAATCCTGTCGCATATGTATGTACTCAAAATGATCTTCCTAATGAAATTTCTGTTGAAACCTTTTTATCAGAGCAAAAGAATGATGTGTTTATCAAAGAGGCTATTTCGGCTTTCCAAAACCCTTCACTAGAACATGCTCATAAATTTAAAGACTTTTTCATTTGCCCAACCACTAATTTGTTAATGCATGTTCGTAATAAGTCTTCAATTCCTACCATTGTAGTTCCTGACTCTCTAAAAGCTAAGGTTTTAAAAATTTCACATTTCACATACCGGCATCAAAAAATCATATGAAATTTTGGTTAGTAAATATTTTTGGTTAGGAATGTATAGGGACATGTCAAATTTTGTTTTATCATGTGATTCTTGTCTACGTCTGAAACCATATGATATTAAACCTGCCCCATTACAAAATATATGGATTCCCACGAGACCAAATCAATTTTGTTCTGTTGACATTTTAGGCCCAATAGGTGTTCATGGACATATTTTAACTGTCATCGACCATTTTTCCCATCATGTGGTGTTATACCCATTAAAGAACATTACTGCTAATACTATCGCTAAGCACTTACTAAATTACATTTCATTACATGGAAGAATGTCTTTCATACTCTCTGATTTAGGGAAGCAATTTGACTCCAATGTCTTTCATACATTACAAAAAGCATTAGGTGTTACATTTCAACATTCTTCAAAAGCACACCCAGCCACAAATTCAAAATCTGAAAGAATTAACCTTTCTATAAAAACATCTATTCTCGCATTATTAGAACAAAATGTTTCATTCGAGACAGCTATACTTGTTCATACATCTGTTTATAATGGGACCACCCATTCATCTACTGGTTTCACTCCTAACATGTTACCAGGGGTGATTGTGAGTTCATAAAAAAATACCTGAAAGTTTTAAAGAAAAAGTGGGGGGGAGGGGGGGGAGTGTTTTTTTAAAACCAAGGCCCCTATTACTAAGCACACCTAGTAATAATTAATTTCCTTTCATAAACTAACACATTTCATATATTCAAATAGTTTTTAGTCAAAATATTGTACATGCATTTCATTAAATTGTAAATGAGTAATAAAATTACTTTTGAGCTGGTGATGAGCAATTATCTTCAAAAAAATATTTTAAGGCGAAAGCAAAAATCTAACAGAATTGCTATTTGTTGTGCGAAAGCATTTATAAAGCAATGAAAGTTGCATTTGTTACATTTCATTTATTTGTCTCCTAACTAAGGGGAATAAGCATCAAAAGTGAGAAAAATTCGATTCTCATATCGAATGCAAATAAGGTAATTTAGTAAGGTAAAAAAAACACTTAGAATTTACATCTGAACATTTCTATTTGATGAATATTATTAATAATTATCGGCATAATCATCGAAAATTCGAAAAAGAAAAAAAATCCGGAGGTGGGAAGATAAAAGCATAATTAAAAATATTTTACTTCCGGTATTTTCGAATATGAAAATACCGGAATCTATCATGAAAATACGGGAAATCCGGTAAAATACCGGAACACAATCACCCCTGTGTTACACTACGGAAGGGAACTTTCACTTTTTTTCGACACTTTTGATAATGACATACAACCCCGTTTCCTTAATACCTCCCATTACATACAAAATGTATTACAGGATCTCCGTCTAATTTATGCGGAAGCATACACATCTTTGGAACGTAAACAAATATCCCAGAACACGAGACAATTGCAGAATTCCAAGTGTAGATATTTACATGTAGGTGATACCGTGTATGTTAAGTCTTCTGACAGCTTTAAACCTAGGTTTGCAGGCCCTTACACAATTTTAGAAAAAGTTGGAGAGGTAAATTACAAGGTGAGATTACTAGGCGACGATTCCGCTCCACCTTCAGTGCTTCACGTCAATCGTCTTCGCCTTGCCCCACACAGAAAGAGTAATCTAGTTCCAGACGACACTCAAAATTCTTCCCCTCAACAAACCCCACAGCAAAATCGATACTTTCTCCGAAGTCGTAAATGAATACCTTGGTGTCCTCTCACTATTGTATGGGCAATCGTGCTGGTCGTGATTGTTATTCCGGATCCATTACAATGTGTGAACTGCCTCGTTGTTTATTTATTGATCTTCCCTTTTCCTGTTTCTTTTCATGCATTTTTTTTCCCGTTAAATTTTTCTCTCGTCTTCTCAAAATTTCATGGACATTGAGATGAGAGTTATCATGTTAAATTTTTCATTATTTTGAAACCTTTGACATGAATGTCAAGTTGTACACCTCCTCTTCATTTTTACCGATCATGTCTTTTACTTTTATTATGTGATAGGACGCTGTCACATATATTTTTTATGGTACCATAATTTTTAAATTTTTGCATTGAAATGTCAACAACATATTTCTTGCTCGTCAATTATGTCACCTTACAGCTTTTACAGATTCATCAAATTAAAAGAACAACAGTGATTTTTTTTTCTTTTTTGAACATTTGTCTACATCAACACTCACATTAGGATGAGTTGTCAAGAATTTCATTCATGAACTTTTCACTACTTTTTTCCTCTTTTAAAGGTTATGAATGTATGTGATACTTATTACATAAATGTGTCATGTCAATGTTAGTAGTTTTTAGTTTTTTAATGTTTTTGATATATTGGGTGTTAACACTCAATTTTGATTAATTCCTTTCAAAGTCTTAATATAGGACATTTCATACTTTTAATGGTATATAATATGTGTGAAAAGGGTATGCACACAAATATTTTGTTAGCACAAATATTTGTGCACTTTTTTAATGTTTTAATGTATTGGTTAGTTAGTCGATTTCGGATTTAATATCATACCCCTGATGGTATGTAATGTGCGTGAAAAACGTATTTGCACAAATATACTGCTTTTGCAAATATTTGTGTAATTTTTTTTAATTTTTATGTGTCAGGTAGTGTTAGTTGGGCTTCGGATCCAATGTACCTTTTTACTTTACTTTTGAAATTCAAAGGGAAAAGGGGCTATGCCTTTTTTTTTTTGTGTTTTAATGTATCGGTCGATTTTTGGCGGATTTTGGACCTTTTTATATGAAATCATACTTATGGGATGGTATGTAATGTGTGTGAGAAACGTTTTCACACAGATATTTAGTTTTGCACAAATATTTGTGTAATCTTTTTTAATGCTTTTATGTGCTAGATAGTTCGTCGACTCTAGGTCTAATGTCTTTTTATACCTACTTTTGTTTTATGTTTGGGTGTTGGGTTTTTTTTATAATGTAGTGTTAGTAATTTTAGTTTAATCTTTAGAGTTTTTAGAAAACTCTATATTTTGGGCGTATCATTTTTTTAAATGCATTATATATATATGTATGCATTGTAATCACAAAGAATGCTGTGATTTCAGTCGTTTTGGTTGTTTGTTGATGATGCCTTGAGAGTATTGTTCATGTGGTATTTTATGTCATAAGTGCAGACGTGAAGAACACATGTCTTATTTTTTCCGCTTGACTTACCCTGTTTCAATCAACGGATGGGGGGGATTAATTTTTCACTTCTGGTTTTGATTTCGTTTTCTGTTGTGATTTCAGTTGTGATATACATAATGTTTGTATTTGTTTTATTATATGATGTATGATGCCTTTCCTTTTAACTATTCGGAGCTGGACTTAAAATTTCTTTTTTTTCTCTTTTTTTTTTCCTTCGATTTTCCGGAGTATGTGATATTGCATCACATAGTTAAGTTTTTTTTCAGTTTTTACCTATCATTTTGTAACTGATCGATTAACGATCGCTTAATATCATCTCCCGCGTTTTTTTATTACAACTTTTTAATTTCACCTTTGAACGCCTTCCCTTCTAAATCTTTTTACTGCCCTTAACTTTCCGCGCATTTGGATGTGTCATTTAAGCATTTTCGGTCAAATTAACGCCTTTTCGAATCGCGATTTTCTTAATTCCCTTTCTGGGTCACTCTTTGAACCACGCTACACGCTATTCGCCGAGACTCCCCCGCATGCATTCCGAGAGGCATTGAACTCCAACCGACGCTAGCCGTGATTGGCTGGCTCAAGGTCAGACGTCGGAGTCTAGTGTTGTAGCGCGGGAATTTCCAGAGACGCTCCCGCAAATCGGTTGGAAAAGAGGTACGTCGGCAGAGGAGCGAGAGGAGAGGATTTTTTTCATATCCAAGGAATGATGAAGGCGTCACCGGGAGACTTCGACGGCAGAGCAATGAAGCCCCCCACGTAGAAGAATATAGGAATGGGGTCTAAATCCCCAAAAATAACAGCATGGCATCTTTTAAAGTATTTTAAATCGGCTTCTCCCGCAGTTGGCATTTTTTTAAGAAGTTTCACATTCCTTTGCCGCAATGCTCTACCTCCCTCTCGGCACCGTTTTAGCAGTATCCCTCGTTCTTCATGCTTTCGGCATGTATAGAAACTAGTGGCTCTCCTCATCTATCGTCCACGCCGTCTCCATGGTATCCCTCAGTTTCTTTCCATACTCAACCAGCATCTCAAGGAGCACGTTTTCCGTGTAATAGATCCCAAAGCTTGACTGGCGATGAGTATCTACGTAGTTTTTTTCCGCCCAAATAACTTTTCGAGACGTTCCAGCTCCGAGTTATACTTCTAAGTGAATAATGCTTCAAGAACCTTCTTTTTGTATGCATCACCCATCTCAGCCTTTAAGTAACGGACAATAGTTGTAATATGTAAACTCGCGATGTATAAACCTTTCAATAATCAGTCTTCATAATTTCGTACGGAGAGATCTCTTGCAGTGCACGACGAATGAATGTGTGGAATAATGCTGATAAGGAAATGAATAAAAGATGTTATGTTTAAAATAGTGAGTGTTTTATGAATATCGACATGCATTGATAAAAACAACACCGGGGTAAGTCATTTTTATTTTATTTTTGTCTTTTGGATTTTCAAACATTAAGGGCACCCAGGGCTGTCGTAGGCCTGCCATTGTTGCGGTAAATAATCCTCGCGATGTTACTTTCCACTTACGTTTCGGCCTTAAACTTAAATTAACTTTTCTTTGAATTTCTAGGGAATATTTTCCCATTATTTTTTTTTCCTTTTAGTTTAAACTTAACAAAATTAAATGAATTAAATGCATCACTAAACGATGCGTGTTACACCACAAAGAGTTTTGAGGAACCCTTAAATAAAGATTTGAAATCCTACAAGTCAAAATATAGTGTAAAAACAGTTAATTTGAAATCAGTACTTTGAAATTTAAAAAAAAAAAAAAAAATGCTACGATCGATGTGCCAAAATAATCAAAAGGTTTTTTCACTACATAGTCTAATTTTGTTGAGGTAAACACAAAGAGACCTCAAATTGAGTTTGTTTTTACCATAGTTTGTATTGTTCAAAAAACAAAATTTATTTTGTTGAAAACAAAAAAAGAAACTTCAAGCTTTTTCCCAGTCCACAAAGCTTGGTTTAACTTTAGTTTCTAATGGGTTTGTAAATGAGTACAATAGCTTTTGAATTGGTCCCAAAAGTACAATTTCTAGTTCTTTAATACGAAGTAAAGATTCAAAAATTACAATTTTTTAATAGCCAAAATTACATCTGTGGATTTTTTTTTAATTAAATATCATTGTAAATCTTGCCACCTTGTGTTTTTTTAATACTCTGTTTCCCACTATTTTCTGGAACACTGATCCAGAAATATCCATTGACATACAAATTATTCAGGCATTCTGGTGTATGTTCCTTTCCTAAGAGAGGCCAGTGCTGCTAAGTGTGCAACAGAACATTCTGATAAAGAAAGCACTGCTACTTCGGAGCATTTGGTCTTCGATATCATCGAATTAACAATTTTATTTCTTGGGCAATTAAAGCATAATAGTCGAGCGCAAAAAAGTACCTGATAGAATTTTATTATTTAATACGTGACAAACCAAACTGAAAACACATTTCATTTCTTATAGCGCAAATTACAACCTTCATGTACTTCCACAAAAAAAAAAAAGAAAAAAAAAAGAGAGTCAAAACAAAAGAGAAATTTTTTTCGTGTTATCCAATTCATATAACATATGAAGGGTCAGGGGGAAAAAAGATGTGACCAAAAAGCGATTTCGAGAAAAACGAAAAACAAAGTTTGATTTCTCGTAGCTCCTTATGTAGTTTTTCGAGTTTTCATGCACATTTCGGTCGCTTTTCATCTTTTTTCCCCCTTGTGTTTCTGCCAGATGATACCAGTCCTTCATAGCCCTTAGATAGCGCTAATATCTCAAAATTGACTTTCATCTTTTTTCTCCCTGGCCCTTCATATTCATAAGCCAGAAGTCACTTTCATTTGCAGTAAATTACAACCTTCAAGTACTTCCACAAAAAAAGAAAAAAAAAATCAAAACAAAAGAGAAATACTAAGGTGTTACCCAATTTATATCACATATTTATAAACCAGAAGTCACTTTAATTTGCAGTCGTGTTTTTTCAAAATTTTCACTTTCAAACACAGGCAAGCCTAGTTTTTCCAATTGACCAGCTTCTACACATGTTAATTCTGGGCAAGTTATTTCCATAATGTTTTAACTACAGCAGCTTTTATTAAACCCTATTTCACTTAGCACAGATATAATCATTATACTCAAACTCATTAATATTATCGTTATTTCAACAAATTTAATTTTTTTTTCCTTTGTCTAATTCCTTTTAAGTTTTTTTTGTCATTTTCTTTTTATCTAATAATACAGTAATGCTAAGCCAACAGCTATTGAAGTTTAGCTGTGTGCCATGAAATAGTTAATGTTAGTAAACTAAAATGAGTAAATTTTACAGAAGCGAATGTAAATGGATTACAAAATTTGCAAATAATAGAGATAGATAAGAAATAGCTAAAAGTCGTTGAAATTTCACAAGCAGGTAAAATTGTATTTAGGTAGAGTGGAAAAACAGTTCTGTTTTAAAGATTAAATAGTTCTTTCTTAAGAGGAAGAATTTAGAGTTGGTCTCAAGGTGAAAAGTAGCGTGAAAAGTGCATTTTTCAACAAAATATTTTGTAAAATGTTTATTTATCCCATTAAATATCTGGAAAAAAGTTCTTGAAAAAACTTTCAGAAGGGTCTGTTAAATTCTCCTAAAAATTTCCTATAAACTTCAATTTTTTTAGGAACACAAAAAAATTTTAGTACATTTTTAGGAATTTTAGGAGATACTAATTTTTGTAGGAAATTTAGGAATTTTAGGGGGAATGCGAACCCTTGGGATACATGGGATGGAAAAAAAACGAGAGCATAATTTAAGGAGTTGAATGTTTTAGGTACCCACTATACCAAAGAAAGCTAACACAAACAATTTAGTAATTTAATCATTGTAACTATAATATTAGCATACAATTTTAGTTCTAAAATATCTGAATACAAACACATTTAGGCAGCGAATTGTGCTTATGTGTTTCTAACACTCCAATTTTTATGATTAAAAACAACATACCTTTAATACAATTTTTTTCATTTCCTCATCCGGAGACTGAAACTCTCTGATAAGAATAAGCATCACTTCCCTTGTATAATAGTTAGCATATTCTGCATCCATCAATGGAATGAGATATCCAATAGCCTTTAAAAAGGCAGCCAACCCCTAGATAAAGAGAGTTGGATAAGAACAACAGAAGTTACATTTTAATCCACACTAGAACAATGAAACTCAAAAACATCTATTAAAAGAACATCAAAATTTGAACTATATGAAAAACACTTATAGAGGGCATTCCATACATTTCAAGTTTTTATATAATTGACTTTCCATGATTTTCCCATTGATCTATAATATTAAGAGGAGAAAGAACTTCCCATTCTTCAGTAATAAAGCTAGTAGTCAAAATTTCAAGCAACTATGACAAAACACTTCATATAATAAAACATCTTGTTCAATTTGAAAGAAATCTTCTTTTGCCATTCCGAACTGTGCAGATAGAAGCCTCGAAAAATGAATAGTGAAACGCTTTACAGAATAAAACTTGAACTTAAATGTGAAAGAGTGTTTCTTTTGCTTAATTCGCTTAGACCAGAAATGGACCACCAAGCCTATATCTCTTCAGTATTCGAGCTCAATGGATTTTCCATGACTATGACAAGTAATATTTCATGACTAAAAAAAAACATTTCTCACAAAAATTGTCTATACAGGTGTTTCGTAAAAATAAATTGGAAATCCTCAAGAGAAATAATCTATAGTGCTGATAAAAGCTCTTTGTCGGTCATGTATGCTAAAGAGAAAAGTAATGTTTGCACATCAAAAAACCTTAATGTAAAATTCGCATTAAATTTTCAGCCACTGATCAGCATTGCAATTGCTTGCTACTTTTAGTGTGCGCACTACTACAGCAAAAATATAACATTATGTATCAATCTTGGCATAAGAGAAACACAAAAATAAGTCAAAAGTATGAAAATCTTCAGAAACCTAAGCAGCCCATTAAAATATAATGGTAGTTTTTAAGAGTGGCATTGACTTCAATAAATAATGAAATAAACGCACCAAACAATACACATATTCAGCTTAGAACATTTACTTTTAATTAATTAAAAAATATAATTGCATGCAGTATAGGAAAATGACGAAAGTAAAAAACAATAGATATCAAAAATAGCTATCAAATTTATGAACAATATACAGTTTGAAGTATTGTGGTTCTGAAATAACATTACATATTTAAATGCTACAAATTTGAGATGATCTAATATCTTACTTTTCCACGATGTGTTCGGATACCTTTCCACAGAGGTTTTAGAACACTGTCAAATGATTCTATACCATATGGTGTAGCAGCTTCAGCCAAAGCAGCCAATGCTAAAGCAGTAATTGTTCTTACTTTCTGTTGCTCATCAACAAGACCTGTACAAAGAAAAACATTTTAAAAGTGTTTTGTAACTAATACACAAGAATTGTTTTAAATATGGTAGTCTGTTCTTAAAGCTAAAGCTGTATTTCTTTTTTTTTTTAACTGTAAGATAATAATGCAGACTAACACTTTAAAGCTTTCTGATCCTTTTTATATGCATCACAACACAATAAAAATTGAAACAAAGTAAAAAAAAAATAAGATCTCTATATTTTATTATTTGAACTACCCATAACATATTCAATGGCTTTTGATGTGGAGAAAATCTTCAAACATTTTCGAACCAAGGGTGAAATGACAATTATTTTCGGGCCATGAGCATTTCTCAAAAACAGTAACACAAGAAAGAGACAATAAGATAAACAAGTTAATAAACTTCACTGGCACCATTCAGGAAAAAAAAAATGTTTGCATTGTAATGATTTTTTTTTTTTTTTTATTAACTGGTTTTGTACAAGCACTCGGATATAAAGAGAAAATACTGCGAGCCTTATGCTTTTGTTATAAGTTCAACTGTATTGAGTAGGCAACGAATAGTGATTTGACCGAATACCGAATATTCGGCCACCGAATAGTTTGTTTTTGTTACAAAACAAAGCACAAGTCGCATTCAAAGCATGATTTTGTATGATTAAGAGTTCAATATACATTAAAAAATTTAAAACCGACTTTTCTGCATGAGGGCCTAATGCTGTGCTTAGCACAAAAGTGGTATCTGCACATTTTACCAAATATGAGTTATGTTCACCAGGTGGTTTTTTGTCACTTATTTCACCAAAATAAAATTTTTCCTAGTCATGAATGCTTTTAACTCTAACACGTGTAATTAAAAGTTAACTATTTTTAGGATGCAATGAAAACTGAAATATGGAAAAAAATAATATTTTTGCATCAATCAATGCAGGAAAAATTGTTTACTTATGTTGGTATACTTACCATGTTCAATAATTTCAACCAAATTTCTGAGATGAGGCAAAATAGCACATCCCATAAGAATGGCAATTTGTTGCACAATTTTGATTCCAGTATGTCGAGCTTGCCAGGACTTCTTACTGCGGCATACAGCTTTCAAAAAAGGTAGAAGAGCTGGAATACCTAAAGCAGAAGCAACCACAGCAAAGGCTCTAGCTGTTGTATTTCTGACATATTCATCAATGTTATCAATATCAGGTCTCATGGTGGATATCATAGTTGCTAAACCTGCAGCCTAGAATTGAAATGGAAAAGAGAAAAGGTATTTGCAGATAATAAAACATAAAATTAAAAAAATACTTCAATTTGTAATATTTGATACCTTTGCTAAATTGGAGATAATTTCTCTGCCTTCAACACGAGCATAGTAATCTTCATCAATTAATAATGGTTCAATGACCACCAGAATCTGTCAAAAAATAATTTTAAAGTTATTGCACATCATATAATACGATACTTAAAATTCGTCCAGGAGATACAATATAAACAAAAAGCAATAAATTAACATAATTATAGATTTTAAGTTGTGCAAGTGTTTAAAAATAATTTGTGTTACAATGCTAATTTTCTGCTGCTAGCAAGAACAGTAAAAAGCTTTATAATTACACTTTATAAAGAGCAATCTGCATTTTTAATTATTATGCAACCAATATTGAATATAATAAAAGACAAATGCACCAAACACGTACTCAGCATTCTACTATTCTTAATAAAAGTACAGTTTAAAAAATTTTGTCAAAACAAAAACAAACTTTTGTAGCCAAATCTTATCTGAGGGAAAAATTCACTGACAAAAAATAGTCGGACGCACATGTCAATGAATTTCATTTTTTTAATACTTGACTAGAGTTTTAAATTATTATCAATACAAATATAACATTTTCAAATAATAATTAGCAGTAGTAAATAAGATATAGGAAAACTTTATAAAAAAAATTCCAATTTATTAAATTTAACACACTTAATAACAATATATTTATTTTTATTAGCAATTTAATACAAGAAAACCACTTACTTTATGTACATAAGGACGGACTAGATCATCTAACTTATACAAAATTCGATCAATAACTTTTACAAGTAAATGACGTTCTTGATCTTCCAATGTTGGTGACATAAGTAAAGGAAGAATTTGATTAAAAAGAGGTCCAGCTCCAAATTCACGAGCTTTATCAGTAATTTGGCGGAGCGCTGCTTTACGCATGGGAGGTGTTCCATTTTTTATTTTTAACAGCAGCTTCATTATTTTTCTTTCTTTCTGCTCATCAGGACTTAATGCTTCCTCATCCACATCAGCCTGTAGCAAAAAAAAAAAAATGATCAGATATTAGACAAGCATAGGACCAGTATATCAGGAACAAAAATGTTTGATCCAAATAAATTTAACTGTAAATATGTGGGGGGAAGGATTGTGCACATTTAAGTTTAAGCTTATAAAACCACAATCTATTTCTTTCTCAGCAACCTGCAGATAAAATAATTGTATAATTAACATTTAATTTCCATTGATTATCATAAGTCAATGTGCATTTAAGTTCAGACTCCAAAAGACAAACTGTTTACAAGTAGATAAAACTGCCGTTTTTAGAAACACTAACATGTAACTAAGGCAACCAAATATTTTTCTGTGCAACAATTTGTATCAATTGCACAGGATAATCCAAACCACAATATTTTTTTGTGTTAACAGTTTTTCATGTTAGGTGTTTTTTGGTAGAATATATTTCACTGTACTACATATAATTTTAAAGTAACATTATGTTTTGCATAAGACTATCTTTATTACTACACTGACTCACTCCCGTTCAATCTACGTTGGCTGTGATAAATTGGTTCTATAAATTCTGTTGATTTTGGTTTTTTAGTATACTTTTTAAAATCCAAAAATAAAGAAAACTTAATCCAAATGTTAGAGATCTCTTATGAAAATCAATGAAAACTAGTTTAATTTTCAAAGCAGATCAAAACTTTAACACCAAAAATGTTTGCAAAAAAAGCAATTTAAGCAAAACAAGTTTTATTTGTTAAAGTAGCTTAAAGCTTTAATAGTTCCTTTCTGCACTGTTCTGCATGTAGAAAGCTGAAAAGGAGATAGGGAATAAAAAAAATTAAACTATAGAGGCTAACGTCTCTGTCCTAATAACTGACAGCTCCTTCAATATACTGAACTTGCCGCCTTTTATACGGTGAAAATTGAAGGGAAATTTTGTGAGATATGATTCAGTAAGGGGGAGGACTCAAATTTTATCAATTCACCACAGCCAACGATCCTGAAGCAATGAGATTAGCAGCCAAAAATTTTGCTTGAAACAAAACATTAGCCTTGGGTGGGGGGTGGGAATAAACAAAAATAAAAAAATTGTTAGAAATAAATAAACTGTAAAGAAGGAGATTTTATTGCAAAACATGGTTCTCCCACAAAAATTGGGAGAGCAGGAAACTCTTTAAAGGTAAGCAGAAGCAAACAATGCTGGGCTGTCATGAGGTGAGATTACACAATGGCCTCAGCATTGTTCTGCTCAGCGCTAAGGACAGTGTAGTGATTCAATTGGAAAATATGGCATATAAGGCAATATTAAGGCTTGCAAAGAGATAACAGAACAAATAAGCACTTGGCATAAAAAATAAGGATTTTTTTTAAGAACTTTCTACGGCTTTAAAAATGAAATAAAAAATAAGGATCATCTTAAAAGAACCCCTCAAACCCTATAATTTTAAAAGCATAAAATATGTTTTTGTAAACAATCCCTACATTCCTATTAATCCTCCTACAGAAATTATGTCAAGACTAATTAATATACTCACCAGCAACTTATCGAAGTACTGGATATCCTCTGGCTTTAAAGGGGGCAAGTTACCCTTAGGCTGAGTATCCATCATTTTTACAGGATCTTCTTTCTGGAAGAAAAATCCTGATTGCCCACCAAGTGGGGTAGGAGTAGATGTAAGTTTTCTAGCTGGAGTTCGAATAGGAATGTAGCCTGCGGGTGGTTGGAGTACTTTATAGCCAGGCGGAAACATTGTTTCTAATTCGTCATCTGTTAATGGTCTATTACGCTCATCAATTTCACGCTCCCATCTGTAAGCCTGCAGCTGTTCAGGAGTCATGGCCATAATGTGACCTGAAGTATAAATTTAAAAATTCATATTAATAAAAAAATATTTTACATTTTTACACATCCAGTATTTCCTTTTGTATACATTAAATAGAAAGTTTTTTTGTTTTAATGTTATGCTAAATGGAATTTGGCATCCGTGTTAATCAATTCAATATTTCACAATTACTAATTTCAAAGACAAAAACACCAACAGTAATAATTCCAAATACCTCTTAGTTTATACGATTTAAATATTTTCTTTTCTATATAAAGAGTTTAATATTGAACTAAAAGTCGAACTCGCTCATATCGAGAAGGGGCTACAATATATATTCGTTACAACAGAATGCTCAAAAAAAAAAAAAAACAGGATTGTGGAAAAATCTATTGATACTCTAAGTCATAACCAAAATAATTTAAAATAACAGCAATAAAAGTGCAATTTCTAACGAATAGAATTGCTTTCTTTATTGCATAAATTAGAACTACAACATTAGCATGCAAATTTTCCAAAAAAAAAAAACATAACTAGTTATTTACCCTATCAATTATAAATGCTTATAATTATAACTTAACTATTAGACATTAACAAGTTGATAAAACATTGAATTTATTATCTTTTAATTTCACAGAAGTTAGTGCGCAATTAAAAGAAATTTCAAAAACAAATCTAAAATAATGAAGAGTATATTTATACATAATACACAATTTAAATTTTTTCTCAAATAAAGCTATGGTCGCATACAACATTAAATGCATGAGAAAAACCACTTTTATATCATTTTAACATACTTAAATTCTAATCATTGAAGAGATAAGACAGAAGTATTAAAAACACGTTAAGTTTAAATCTATGAAATAATTTTTACCTGGAGTGGGAGTGGCCATGCCCATTGCTTTAGTTCCAGTTGGTGTAATGCCACTTGGTGTTATTGGTGTCATAGGCGTCATGGGAGTCATTGGTGTCATCATTGATGGAGTTTGTGGTGTTTGGTTTCCCAGTTGAGACGATGGTGTTTCATCCCAACGTGATCGTCGTTTACTTGCACTAGGCGTAGGTGTTTCCTGAATCAAGTCAGTTCCAGTACGGTCTGTGCGGGGCGTTTCTGCCCATCCACTGCCATGTGCGGGAGTTTCTAAATCAAAAGAATTAGAATCATTAATCAAAATGCAGACAGTGAAAACGATGCTTATTTTAATATAATTAAGTGTTTTGTGACTTCTAAAAATTTTAAATGACCTCTAGCAACGAACAGTCTCAATCTATATTCACAGAATATGCATATTTCTTTACAACAGCATAAAAAATAAAAGCATAATTTTTTATACTTTTATATTACAGCTTTGGTTAAAAAAATAAAGAAATCACAGAAATTTCAGAAAAAAACTTTTAAAAAAATTTAATAAACCACAAAACTAAATATATGGAATTTTTAATTTGTCAATTGATATGTACTACAGGGTGCAAAAAAATCATGATTTTTTTTGAAAATTAATCAAAAAGATATTTTGATTTTTAATTTTTTTGGTTTTTAATTGTATTTTAGAAATTTTTGTTACTAATTAAATTACTTATAACCTATCGTTAAACTTAAAATTTATGCTATAAAAAATTCACAACTATTATATTTTGAGTATTATTTCACCAAAAAGCTTTTATAATGTGATGTAAAACCAATTTAATACAAATCATATGATTCAACTCAAATTTAATAGAGATGGCATAGTAGTACACTATAAATACATAAAAGCCAAGGAAAATAAACCAATTGGATTTTGACAGACGCCTTTTATATGAGATAAAAAATCAAGATGCCTTTTATAAGAGATTAATAAAGAAGAAACAAAATTAAATTTTCATCATTTTTTTCAACTAAAATTATTTTTATTTTAAAACACATATCAGATTTTTTCAAATTAACTTTTTTTCCGTACGTGTATAGTTGATATTTTAAAAACTGACAGTTACCCATTTTTATTTTCCCACTTTTTGGTAAAATGTGCAAACATCTAAATATTCAGTTTACCTAGCATAATTATAGTAAAAAAACTATCATCTTCAACTCTTCAATTCATTATTATACTTAAATGGCTTGTTTTTTAAATTTATCAGTACACTTTAAAATTCTTTACAACAATTCATGGTTGAAGCAATAGTACATTTAAGTTTAAATTATTCTTTTTCCCATTGCTACAAAAAATGCACACTATAAGCAATGGGCCAAAATTTTCAGAACTTTTCTTTCTTCATGCCCTTTTTTAGCTTAGTGCTTTTAAAATTTCCTCATTGTTCTCATTTAAAAAAACCTGAATACAGTGACTAGTAATTAATAAAAAAAAAATCTTAAATAAAGTTCAAAAAAACTAAAAAATACGCTTTTAGAGTTAATCAAACTAAAACAAGAAGATTTTCGAAACTATTTAATATCTGCTATGTTTACATGCACTTATAATACCTCAACATGTAATATAGTTTAGTCGTTAGTATTAATAATAGTATTAAGTATATCACTTTTATACGTGCAAAGAACGTGAATTTTACCTTTTATTCAGAGTTACTACCAGGGTTGGCAAAAACCTGGGTTTTTCTACAAAAACCCAACCCACCCGGGGTTTTGCGGGTTTTTGTATGTTAAAATTTTATTTCTTATGCGGGTATTGATATATAATGTATGCATTCCTTCAAATAAAAATATATTTATTAAGTTAAAATTCTGAATTGCATTTAATCAATGTCAATCAATTAATAATTAATATTATTAACAATATCAATTAATAATATCATCAACCGAATTGTAATATTTAATGTGTATATTTAAGAAGCTTTGGACAATGGTTTCATCTATGAACTTTTATCGCTTGTTTTTTACGAAATAGAAGAACTGTTGCAAATGGGCTTTCCTACAAATTCAGGAATATTTAGGGGGTGAAAGTTTCAAAAACTTAAATTTATGCCATTAAAAAGTTAAAACCATTTGCACTTGTTTATTTATAGAAATAATCATCTTTTCTCATTAAGTAGCCTGCTTCAATACCTGGCCATGGCATTTGCATGTTTTTTATAAGGCATATCTCAATGATAGGTGTGTTTCTGAGATAAGGTAAGTGTCTCCCCCCCCCCCTTCTTATTTTCAAAACCAAACTGATTAATTTCAGATGGGGAGGGGGGGAGGGCGGACGCTTAATTAATTTTTTTTTTGAAATAATCTTAAGAAAAAACTAGGTTAACATTAGAACTTCGCGAGAATTATAAATTTATTAATAATGCTTGTCATAATATTTTAGTAGTAATAAACTGCGTGGGGACGCATTTTCTTTGTTTTTTTTTTTAAATCAAAGAAAAGGTTTAGTGCTTAAAGTCAGTGGTATGGTACCTCTATAATATAGCACTTGAAAATCATCATGTACTAAATGCAGTAGGGTTAGAAGAAATGAAGAGGAAAACTTTATTTTTCTTGCTCCAGAATAAAAGCAAAAATTGCAGTATTTTATCATTATTTAACTTCTGTGTTGAATCAAAATTATCATAAAACATTAATTAAGCAATTTTTTCCATCTACAAGAAGTTAATCAATGGTGCATTTTCAATTTATTTTAAAATTTGAAATTTGCTATAAAAATAAATAAATAATAATAATAATAAGTATTTCGCAACAAAAAGTAGTGGGTCATTCCATATAAAATCAACAAATGGGCTGTGCCGCACCATTTTTGATTTTGATCATTCTTGGTAAGAAATATGCACCAATATTCTGTACCTCCAAACTGTTTTATTTTTTTCTCGAAAAAATTTTATTCTCGAGATATAGCCATTTTTTTGTTCCGCCGATGAGTAAAATTCGGCATTTTTGATCTTTTTTTCTAACAGCTCTGGTAAATTTACTTAAAGTGGTAGAAAGATCAAACATGGCTTATTTTGAAGCTAAAAGAATGAACTTTTATTTGTGCATAAAAAGAAACGGTTTGGGTTAAGCCTAAATATAAATTTTCCTGTGTCAATTCGCGGTTCAAAAAGTGCCGTTTTCGTCATTTCAAGCATGAAAAAATATATGAAGGACTGACAGTGGGGTTCTAATTTTTTTTTCTCTTGCACCCAATTATAGATACTAGAAGTACAGAAAAGAATTAGATGATACCAGTAGTCTTTCATTATGAAAAAATTGCTTAAACTTGAGAAAAAATGAAAATTGGCCTTTTTCACTCCCCAAAAACGGCCTGTGGAACAGGTAGTAAAAATTTACAAATGCATGGAGTAGAAAGGTGTTACATTGCCCTTTAAAATGAAACAAAAACTGTCTTGTTATTCCAAGGCATTAAAGAGACATAAGCTTTCAAACTTTGAAAAAAAAAATGAAAAATATCCTTTTTCACTCCCCAAAAACGGCCTGTGGAACAGGTAGTAAGAATTTGAAAATGTATAGAGCAAAAAGGCATTACATTGAACTTTAAAAGGAAATAAAAACTGTCTTGTTATTCGAAGGCATTAAAGAGATATAAGCCTTCTAAGTTAGATGATTATTATGAAAAAATACATTAAACTTGAGAAAAAATGAAAAATTGCCCTTTTCACTCCCCAAAAATAGCCTGTGGAACACTTAGTAAAAATTTGCAAATGCATGGAGGAGGAAGGTGCTACATTGCCCTTTAAATCGAAACAAAAACTGTTTTGTTATTCCCAGGCATCAAAGAGATAAGGCCCTCTGAAAATTGAAAATTCATGCAAGATTTTTTAGCATAAGTTAAAGCAATTATTTTCAATTTTCAGAGGGCCTTATCTCTTTGAAGCCTGAGAATAACAAGACAGTTTTTGTTTCGATTTAAAGGGAAATGTAGCGCCTTCCTCCTCCACTCATTTGCAAGTTTTTACTAAGTGTTCCACAGGCTATTTTTGGGGAGTGAAAAGGGTCATTTTTCATTTTTTCTCAAGTTTATTGTATTTTTTCATAATAATCATCTAACTAAGAAGGCTTATATCTCTTTAATGCCTTCGAATAACAAGACAATTTTTGTTTCCTTTTAAAGTTCAATGTAATGCCTTTTTGCTCCATACATTTTCAAATTCTTACTACCTGTTCCACAGGCCGTTTTTGGGGAGTGAAAAAGGGCAATTTTCATTTTTTCTCAAGTTTAAGCAATTTTTTCATAATGAAAGACTACTGGTATCATCTAATGTTTTTCTGTGCTTCTAGTATCTATAACTGGGTGCAAGAGAAAAAAAATTAGAACCCCACTGTCAGTCCTTCATATATTTTTTCATGCTTGAAATGATGAAAACGGCACTTTTTGAACCTCAAATTGACACGGGAAAATTTATATTTAGGCTTAACCCAAACCGTTTCTTTTTATGCACAAATAAAAATTCATTCTTTTAGCTTCAAAATAAGCCATGTTTGATCTTTCTACCACTTTAAGTAAATTTACCAGAACTGTTAGAAAAAAGATCAAAAACGCCGAATCGGCGGAACAAAAAAATGGCTATATCTCGAGAATAAAATTTTTTTGAGAAAAAAATAAAACAGTTTGGAGGTACAGAATATTGGTGCATATTTCCTACCAAGTATGATCAAAATCAAAAATGGTGCGGCGCGGAAATTTCTGAAAATTTGTTGATTTTATATGGAATGACCCAAGTATCATAGCTAGGAAAATTTTCTGGACGATAACTTGAAAATTGAAGAAATAATAATTATTTTATAAAATAAATAATTACTCTAAGAAAAATTCTCAAATAAACCTGATTTCTTACTTATTTTTATGTATAATTTAGATGAGATATTATTATTGACTATATTTGTTGATAACTTAGAAATGAACAAAAACCCACTTTTGACAAAAAACCCGGGTGGGTTTTTGTTGGTGGACCCGCCCAGAAAAACCCGGACGGGTTTTTCTGGGCTGGGCCCACCTTTGCCAACCCTGTTACATACCAACAATTGAAACACATCAACATGTAATATAGTTTAGTCTTTAGTATTAATCATAGTATTAAATATATTACTTTCATATTTGTAAAGAACATGAATTTTATCTTTTATTTAGAGTTACATACAGACAAACCCACAAGTGAAACTAATAAAAGCGTATTAAAAAGAAGAAGGAATAGCAATCAATTTTAAAGTATCCACTGACAAAAAAAATTAATTTTTAGGCTGACTAAGGAGATAATTTGAATAGGTAAAGTTGGTAAAGTGAGAAAAAGCCCTAGGGACAAATCAATGTAACAAAGAAGGGTTGTACTAATTACAGGGTTCATTCTCATTTTCAAAAATGAAAATTAAGGACTTTTGAAGGACTCCCAAGTTTTTTTAAGGACTCATATTAAAATATTTAAATAGCTTTAGGAACACAATTTCAAATTACTCAATTTACGAGTACATTAAAATATAAAGTGCAGAGAGGTTCGCAATGGACTCTGATTCAAATGACAATGAATGATTAAGATCTATTCAAATGACTACCATTCTGAATTCGGAACAGAAAGTAACTATAGAAAACGCTACAAATAGGATAAACAAACGACATCGTCTATGCTTTTCTAGCATTAAGCTCTTTAATCTTTTTACTCGTTGAGTTTACTATTATTCTGGCCCACTTTTCTCATTTTAGGATTGTTTTGTTTAGATTTGCTACTGTTTCATTTTCAATGCAGTAAACATTTTTTCAAATATTTTTTTACTAAATTAACCGTAGCTAATTTAAATGCTTAAGTCCTTTTAAATCTTTTGTTCTTAATTTCAATTCATTTTGACTGCTATTTGTACATTATAATCTTTTTTTTTTCCTTCGCTAATTATTCTTACTTTTTTTCGATGGAAATTTTATCAATTGTGGATAATAAAAATTTATGTCTGGAATATCATTTGCGTAAAATTATCATTTGCGGATAATAAATTGCGGACCATGTCTACCCCTATTAAGGGCATTGTTTTTCCTCAAGATGATGGCATCCTTCAGCAAGACAATACGAAGTGCCATACAGCTGCCAATGTATGCACGTGACTCGAAGAGCACCAGGATGAGTTTACCCTTTCCCCTGGCCAGCAAACTCTCCTAAATCAGTTCCAATGGAGAATATGTGGGACCATCTCAATCGGGTTATTCGTGCCATGGATCCTAGCCCGCCTAATCTAGCGCAGCTGGCCACGGCATTGGAATCGACATGGCTTAAACCACCAGTGAACACCTTCAGGGCCCTAACTGAGTCTCTTCCTGCATGTTCGCAGCAGTCCGCTTTGCGAAATGTGGTTATTCTGACTTTTGACAGGTGGTCACATTAATGTGACTGGACTGTGTATTTGAAGAATAATTAAGTTTGAAACTTTGTTACATTCATTACACAAACTCCTGTTAATCCAAAATAATACGGACTAAAAGTTTTGAAAATATAAAGAAGTGCTTTATCTATATTATTTTCAACAAATTTTTGTAGGAAACTTGGCATGATTTTAAAGGTAACATTAAGATTATACACCATAAAAATATACATACGCAAAATTAGCATAAATAATTAATTCCAAGTTACCAAACAATTTTGCTATGCATTAAAGTTCGTTTTGTTTAGTTCAATGGTGAGTTTGATAAAGTCATTATTTATGACAATGTCCCAACTAATCTTATGATGTGCAATGAGTTACCGCCCGTAAGCCAGGGCTGAGGCAGAACTGTAGCAAATGCACTAATTATCTCAAATAAACCTGATTTCTTACTTATTTTTATGTATAATTTAGATGAGATATTATTATTGACTATATTTGTTGATAACTTAGAAATTAACAAAAACCCACTTTTGACAAAAAACCCGGGTGGGTTTTTGTTGGTGGACCCGCCCAGAAAAATCCGGACGGGTTTTTCTGGGCTGGGCCCACCTTTGCCAACCCTGTTACATACCAACAATTGAAACACATCAACATGTAATATAGTTTAGTCTTTAGTATTAATCATAGTATTAAATATATTACTTTCATATTTGTAAAGAACATGAATTTTATCTTTTATTTAGAGTTACATACAGACAAACCCACAAGTGAATATCATTTGCGTAAAATTATCATTTGCGGATAATAAATTGCGGACCATGTCTACCCCTATTAAGGGCATTGTTTTTCCTCAAGATGATGGCATCCTTCAGCAAGACAATACGAAGTGCCATACAGCTGCCAATGTATGCACGTGACTCGAAGAGCACCAGGATGAGTTTACCCTTTCCCCTGGCCAGCAAACTCTCCTAAATCAGTTCCAATGGAGAATATGTGGGACCATCTCAATCGGGTTATTCGTGCCATGGATCCTAGCCCGCCTAATCTAGCGCAGCTGGCCACGGCATTGGAATCGACATGGCTTAAACCACCAGTGAACACCTTCAGGGCCCTAACTGAGTCTCTTCCTGCATGTTCGCAGCAGTCCGCTTTGCGAAATGTGGTTATTCTGACTTTTGACTGATTTATTTATTTATTCATTTTAATGGATAATAGGATGCTATATGATCGAGCTGTGGGTGCATTTGCTACATAATCTTATGATGCTTGTTTCAATCATAACAATAATACAAAAATAGAGACTGGGCTATTTCGTCCATGAGCCCTCATTGGGACACTTAATCTTTGGAGGGGAGAAAAGGCTGTTTGAAATTTCACCCTTCCCATTTTCTTTCCATAATATAACGATACTGGAGAAATATGTGATTACATCTTTAGGCTGATATATCTTTAAAATAAAAGTCAAATGTGTGTTTTGCAAAGAATTTGATTTTGGGATACATGTCACTTCTTCTGTACAGGAGAAATAAAGCTATTAAAACTTCTTTATAAGTGTTCATTTTAAAGAAGACGACAATCCTAGAACCAGTTCAAAAACAAGGAGGGAAAATCATGAAAAAGCTGAGGAAAAGTTCAAATCTCTTAACAGAAGAAACATTTGCAAACTGAATTCAACTGCTTATTCTTTCTGACAGAAAGCAGTACTTTGAAAGCAAAAAGAATGCAGAAGAGGTTGAGACAAGAACTTTATGAATGTTTCTGCAATTAGTTTCCCTTCCCCCTTTTCAGCCAAAATTTTTCTTAAGACTGCAAAAAAGTTCTTGCACAGTACAACCACATACATCCTATCCCTTTGAAAAAGGCTGATGAAAATTATTAGCTGTAAATCCCAACTGCTTCAATTTCATTGTTTTGTTTAAATATAAATACATTACAAACCTCTGTCTGTTTTTGGAGTTTCATCCCACCTATTTCTACGAGCACTGGGTGTGGCCCTATGTCCTGGTGTATCATGACCAGGAGTAGCAGCACCAGGGGTAGCATGAGCAGGAGTGGCATCCCACATTCTGGTGCTTTGTCCGGGAGTGGCACCAGGAGTTTCAGAGCCCTTAGGTATTCTTCCTGGAGTTTCATCCCAACGGCTAGCGGATGGGGTATGAGACTAGAAACAGGGAAAAGAAAAATATTATTTCCTAGACCTTTTCTAACAGACTTCTCTTAAGAAAGTACAAATTATTTTGAATTACTTTTATTTTTCATTTTAATGCGAAATTTTCTTAGAATGCTATGTGACACTTTTAGCAGACAGAATAAATTTAAAGTTACAGAATTAATTTACAAAGTCTAAAGCACTAAATTGCTACATGTTTTTATTTTGAAAATCAAACGTCATGCAGTCATTTTTTTCAGATTGTCAGTCTGCCAACGTCTCGCGTCCTAGAATCCCATCGTCCAGGAACTGCTTACCGGCCACTGCAAGAGGACCCATGCCGCACATGGTTATTCACCATGAAGAACACACATACAATGCACCCGACACACTCCTATCGTAATTCTTCATTTCAACAATTTGAATTCGAGATGTCAAAATTCAAATTAATTTTTTTTTAATTTATCTATTTTGATTTATTTATTTATTCATTTTTTATGAACAATAAAACAAAAAAAATGCAAGCAAACTATGACAATTCTTAAAATGAAGTATTTAAGTAAGAAATGACTATAATTATGTAAATGGGGAAAATTAATAATGTTTTGGACTGCACTCTTTAAAAGTATAATAGTTCACAAGAATAATTTTATGAAATAAATACCACAAACCAAAAGTTTATGAAATAAACTTAAACAGAAAAACAGCATCACTTACAAAGCAGAAAATTGAAAGACAGAAAGAAAGGATACTAGCATTCTCAATTGCAGCAGTTTAGTGGCTGGTATTTAGCATCAATAATACCATTTCAACACATTCCTTTGGAGTTCATATATGTCCTTAGATCTCTGCTTACAATATTATTACCAACATTGAATTACTACTTTAATTCAGTTTTTTTCTGAGTAGCTTGTGAAAGAAAAAAGCCAATAAGGTGCTTGATATGTTTTCAATTGGGTTCAAACCCAGACTATTTCCATAGTGAAGTATAATTGCCTTAAAACTACTTTTTACATACAATAACATGATGTGGAAGTGACCCCCCATTGAAACATAGATTCAAAATCATCTGGGGAAACATCCTATGCATAAGCTTGCAGATTTAGGAATGAATATTTATTTTGTATTTATAAACTTATGTTCCCATTAATCACGCTAATTCCGGTAGCAGAGACAGCATGAAGCTGTGTCTCGAGCTGTGGTTGGAAAAACTACATTTCTTTTGTAGCGAACTACAACTACTTTGTTATAAATGTAGTTAACTACAACTACGTTTTTTTAAATGTAGCGACTACAAACTACTTTTAAAATGTAGTCGCTACTTCGCTACTTTTAAAATAAATAAATAAATAAAAAGAGTACACTGTTTGAGGATTGGCCGAAAATATTCGAAATGTGGTTTACATTAATAAATTAACTCATTTGAATACAAAATCAGGCGCGGATCCAGAGGGGGGGTCATGATCCCCCCCCCCTTAACCGACAAAATATAGCAAAAATTGAATTTATGGTATTACGAAAAAATTGTCAAAACCCCCATTTTTGCCCGAAAATTGCACTTTGACCCCCCTTTCCGAAAATGACCCCCTCCTTAGCCAGAAGCTAGATCCGCCCTTGTATGGAATAGAACTAGGAATTGGCTGTTGAGCATGAAAATTATTTGAAGGAATATAAAAATTGTGATAACAAATAAAACAATTATATCAAACAGATAGAATGTATTTCGTCAAAATGATGTATCTAAGGATCAGCTCACATTTTTATGGTTCTTATTTCTCATTGCATCCGCTGTTGTACTCGTGCGAGATTTGCACCAGTCAGAGTCAATTAAACTTTGATTTTTCCTTCGTTCTCTTTTTTTTTATATATTTCTTTTTTCATTTATTTAGTTATTTTTTTTAATTTAGAAGTTGTTTTCAGAAATCGCTACAAACTACTATTTTTTTGTATCGCGCTACTCACTACTTTACTTTTTTTAAAAAGTAGTGCGCTACACTACAAACTACTAAAAAATGTAGCAACTACAGTAGTTTCGCTACTTGTAGCGCGCTACTTCCGACCACTGGTCTCGAGAAAGCCTGCAGACTATGTTTTAATTGAGGAAGTAAAAAACTAAAATGTTCTATTGCCCAGTTAACACAGGCCTTCCTGCTTTAGCATTTCCGGCCTTTAGTTTGGGTTCAAAAACGAATTTAATCATTGAATAGTTGCTTCAAAAATATAGATAAGCAGACTTTAGTTAGACTCCTACAATAATTTTCCTTATAATTTCTTCACACATGATATTAGGCATCAATACAGCACTTTTGTCTACTTATTTAGATATATTTCAGAATTTTAACAATATAAAATACCCCCCCCCCCTCCCAACTAGAATTCAGTTTTGAGTTGAGATCCTAAAAACACTCCTAAACATTAAAGAGATCAAATAACTATATTAAATAGTATGGTTGAAAACAATATTTTATTAATATATTTATTTTGATATAAATTCACACAAAATTAATTTAAATTTGTGTGAAGTTTTTTGTCGTAGCTTTAAAACATTAATATCTGCAATTACCTCAGCAGCATCCCAACTTGAAACTTTTTTCTTGGCTGGTGCAGATGGAGTGTCATCACCAGTAGCTTGGTCCCATCTCCTCCTTTTAGCTGAATCAGACAAAAGGTAGAATAAGGCAAAATCGGCAACTTAGCTTAAAAAAGAAGAAGAAAACTAACATACCTGGTTTTGCAGCAGCTTCTCCATTTTCTGTTGTTTTAAGTTCACCAGCTTTAGATTTATCTGCAATTTTCTTTCTAAGTTCAACCTAGGAAAGATAAAAAACAAAAGTTTTACAGTACAATTCTTACTCTTAAAATCATTAGAACAGCCCCCACCCTCCCAGAGAATTGCCTGACTAACAAAGTATGGTTTGAAAAAAAAACAGCAGTAAAAAAAATGTTTTTTCATTCCCTTCATAAAGCCCCAATCTGCAACTGTTTTTTCAAATGAGCTCTATTATGCTAACAGCAGCTGTTTTGCAGAATCACGCTATAGAGCCTAAAAATGTTTGCAAAATATAGGAGAATGTTCAAAAAATAAAGGGAATTTTAATTTTTTAAAATAAATATTTATTTTTTCGTCTACATTTGATGTTGTCACCTTTAAAGTAGTCCTCACTGGATATTATGCACTCATGCCAGCGCTTCTTCCAATCCTCGAAACACTTATTAAGCTCGATCTTAGAGATAGCCTTTAGCTCTTTCAGCGATGCACTCTTAATGTCATCTACGCTTGTAATTCAACAACCCTATAAAGCTCTTTTTATTTTTAGGAATAAGAAAAAATCACATGGAGCCATGTCTAGCAAATATGGAGGATGGGGCATCATTGCAGTTGTTTTTGGCTAAAAATTCACGAATAAGCAATGAAGTGTACGGCTGGGACATTACTGGTGCAAATGCCTCTAATTGTCCTTCCACAAATGCGGGTATTTTTTACGGATTGCTTCACGCAAACAGCGTTGAACTTGTAGGTAGTACTCCTTATTAACCGTTTGGGCCTTGTGGCAAGAACTCATGATGCACTATGCTATTAAAATCGAAAATTAGTGAGTAGAGCCTTCACATTTGACTGCACTTGGCAAGCCTTTTTCAGTCTTAGCGAGGCGCTGTGCTTCCACTGGGATGATTGGACCTGAGTTTCAACATCATACCCATATACCCATGTTTGGTAATCTATTAACTACTACACCTTTAAGTAATTCTGCATCGTTGTTGACTTTATTTAGTAACTCATGAGAAACTTTTTTTTGCTGTTTTTTTTTTTTTTTTTAATTCAACAAGTTTAGAACAAATTTTGCTGCTACATGTTTCATACCCAAAAACTTCGTAAAAATTTGATGGTATTAGCCAATTAATACACCAACATCATCAGCAACTTCTCCAATTGGTGATTGTTCCAAATTGTTCACTTTTTCCACGATTTCATCGGTTGTTGATGTGATTGAGGGTCCGGTGCATTCGTCATCTTCAACGTTTTCCCAGCCATCTTGGAAACTCTTATACAACTTGTAAACTCTTGATTTACTCATAGCAGAATCTCCATAGGCCTTAATCAACATTTTCAAACTTTGTTACTTTATTTCATTTTGTACGCAAAATTTTACAAATTTCTTGTTTCATTTCTTTCATCCAATAAAAGTCACCAAACTAACAAAACACCTCTAAATTTACCTGTTGCCAACGAAAAAGTAACAATGAAAACAGCTGGCAATTTGATGTTTTATTTCAAAGGTATGTCTACCAACATAACATACAGAAAAAAAATGTCAATCGGACTCTCCAAAAGCACGCCATTTAAAAAATCCCATTATTTCTTGAACTCACCTAGTGGAAGTAGTACATAACATGTTCAACATAATGTAAGCATAGTAGCCCCTCCATCCTCGTAAATACTTTACGCTGGCTGAGAGGGTTTACCACCACAGCCCAGGGCCGCAGCCTCAACGGTCTCTGTCAAGCCGGGGGGGGGGGGGAACCTGTTTTGGAATAGAACAGAACCCCTCTTCTTCTCTCAGTTCGTGTCCGACCGCTAAGAAGATCCCGATCGACTGGACACTTTAAATGTATAGCTGTCCATTCAAGAACTCAATGATTGACGCTCTGTAGCATGAAATCAGACCAATTAGTAGTGAGAAAAATTCTAGTTACACTCCTAGATACACCCACTGTGTTGCCACCGATTTCGTGTTTTTGCCGTCTCAGATTTTAGTCAGAGGTATAGAAGATCCTTAAGACAACTGCCATAAACTAATAGAGTGACAATTTTCTAACTTACCAATGAAAAACTATACAATGAAAACTTACTTGATCTTTATTAAGAGCTTGTTCCCGCATAATAACTTGATAGGTTCTTGATTGAGCATCTGGCGTCTTTCCACCTGGAAAAAACATTTTCAATGTGATTAGCTTCTGATTTCGAAAAGAGTTGAAGTAAGAATGAAAGCATATTTACACAAATGATACAACATGCATACTGACAATATTGCATGTTGCAATTTAATTTTATTCAAATAAATTTTGATTAAAATTAACAAAACATGAAGTTGGTGTAAATATGCTTTTCAATTCTTTAAGCTGGGAGAACACTGAGTTAAAATTATCTTTCTAAAAAAATGCAGACTAAGTTAAAAGGAGAATAATAAAACTTCTGATGTCTTAAATTATTATAAAACTAAAATTTGCTGCAGTAAAATAAAACTATGCTAATTTAAAATTTCATACCTAAATTTTTACGATTTCAAAAATTATTATAGAATTAAAAATCACGTAATTTATCCTTCTGCTTCAAATTGATTATAATTGGCCCTAGATAAAAAATTTTAGTTTGTTACTATTTTCTTATTGCAAGGGGTGGTTAAGATTATTTAATCTGGTACTCAATGTTATGAAACACTTGAAAATGATAAAGGTTTTTCAATTTAGTCATAGAGGAAATGTAGTAGTTTCATAGCTAATTATACTTCTTCATGTACTCCTCTATAAAAGATACGAAAAAGTATTGTAAATTGAAACAAAATCAAAAAAGTTTTTATTTATTTATTTTATATTTTTTACTTGTTATTTTGTTAACATTATGAACTAAATTATACAAAAAAAAAATTAACAACCATATTTTATTGTGCTGGAATTTGAGCAATAGCACTGAAGATGCCAAATTTTAAATACTTGATACTAATATCATTTACATGTAAATGCCACATTTTTAGCAGTGTTCTCAAACCAGCTTATCTAACAACTAGGTACGTACGTGCACAACTCCATCAAAGGACATCTGTGACAGGAACCAAGACACCAGAAGAGCCTATAAATATTCTTCACCATTAGTAATTTTTTTAATCAATGAAAGTTTCATTCACTCTCCATACATTCCTTGAGTTAGTAAAAATGAATTTTTTTGAATGAAATATAGAAATAGTATCTTAAAAGCTGCTAAGTAAGATACTGAGATTGTCTCAGGGATCATTTTTCGTGATTTTTTGCAATCCAACACATCTCCAGTTTAACACCCAGAAATAAACTACCTTTGTTTACTTATGAACTGATTTTATTTAATATTCATATAGAGCCTTCAAGAAAATCAACTTTACAGAATGAAAAGAATTAAACATTAGTAAAATTGATTAAACTGTTTTCAAAGAAACATAACATTATGTAAAGCAAGAAATTGAATTAAATTCAGTTCCTAGTCAATGAACAGAATTTGTAAAACTTAAATATCCTGTCTAGCTTAAGTTCTACTCATGCATTACATACTTCATTCAATAAAATTTTATTGCATGAAAGCATTGCACCTTCTAAAGTCTCTTCGAAAAGAAGTAAAGTGGTTTTGAAACTTGGAAAATAATTTTTATAGCCGTGAAAAGCTAATTGAAAGACTACGTTCAATAAACATGTGAAGGTTTAAGTTCTGCATATGAACTAAGTATTTTAAGGAAAGAATGTTCTTGAATGTTATATGTCTTTTATAAATAACAAAGTTTGTGCACTTCATATTAAAACTCTTCAATAACTTATAAAAAAATAATTAGGTGCTAAGCAACTTGGTTAAGGGCAGCTTCTTAAATTTCATTAAAGTGGATAAATGCATCTAATTAGACAAGGCATTTTGAATTTCCTTCTTCTTTGATGTAAGAAATTCCTTCCCCATGCCTTTTCTCCAAAGCATAGATAGAAATCCTTATCTTTTAAATGCAACAGCATATTTTTGTCAACTTAAAATTTTTGCTAATCCCCCACACAAAAATCAATCAGTCCCATTAGTAAAGAACTGAATATACATCCTGACATCCTGACTAAAGGTGAATCTAGTGAATATAAACGTTGAAAATTGAGGTAGTTTTGAAGAAACTCAGCTCTACACAACTGCACTTTAGAAATCTTCATAAAATTATTTGAACACTTCTTGATTATAGAAAATAATCGACATCAATCCAGAAGGCTTTTCTTCTCTTGTTCTTTCAACTGTTTTGACTTCTCATTCTTCTTATGCACAAAATGAAAATTTAAGCTGTACCTAAATATGTTATTTTGAAGTTTAACGTGCCATTTATATCACATTTACATTTTTATAACTGTTTAAAAAAAATAGATGCAAAATCTCAAAATGGTTTAAGGATCTACTTGCTTCTTAAAAATTAATGCTTTCCAGCATGGTAATTGTTGAAGTTAAAATTTAAAGTATTGAGGATTTAAAAATTTTAAAAATGGTCAATGCACTTTTTTTTTTTTTTTTGCAATTTCTTACTCTGTATTAATGGAGAAAATCTGGGAGAAATTCAAGAAACACATTGCAGACAGTTCCGATTACAAAATTCTACACGAATATTTTGCCCAATAATGATCAATTGATGTAATCAATAGAAAGTTTCCAGCCTATATTTGCTTCAATTTTACAGAATATAATTAATTTAAGACTATGAAGTGCCCAGAATGAGTTTATTTCATGTTTCTTGTTTTTAATATTAATTTGATCAACTTTCATAGTGACAGTTCTGGAGAATATGAAGCTATGTTGAAATTTATAGTTGTTTTTATCTTGAAAGACCCAACTATTTTAGCCATTCATTTAGCTTTTATTAGAACCACTCTCTTAGGAAGTACCTGGAATAAAAAAAAGCCTTAGTTGATTTCAATAACTGCATTTTTATATATACAGACAAATTTCAATCAATAACTGTGATCTTCTTAACTCCATCCAGAGGTTTAATGGAACTTTTGTTACCTGAAAAAATACTATGTTACTAAACCATACTTAAAGTGTCAAAAACATAACACTTAGTATCTCTGATTTTTCAAGCGAAGGTTAGAAAATGGGAATTTCAATAAGTTAAGTTTAATATATAGAATACTGAATTCAAGTTGTTTTAAATAAATTAACAAATAAAAATTACCACACATCCTTCATCAAGCATTCTCCCTTGCACACTTGGCAGTCAAGAGTTTGATAAATTCAATGTAAAATTTCTGCTAACATAATTAAAGTTTCATAATTTTATATGCTTATTATCAGGATTGTTACAATAAGATGGTGAAAATTAACTTGTATTTTGTAGGAGATAGGTGGATACTAATTTAAGAAGATGATTCAGATGCAACAATGCCTCCTGAAATGAATCAAAAAATTCAATTTTCCACCTAATTGTAGGACAAAAAATTGTTGCCTTCTGATAATAGCTTTTTGAGAAACTATACTTAATCAGCCCATATTGGCCTCCTAACTATAACTCATTGAGAAAAGTGCTTTTAAATGAATAGAAAAAAGAGCAAAAATGTTACTTTCTAAAAATAATACTTTCATTTATACTGAGAAAAGATGGAATTTTTTTTTTTTTTTTTCTAAGCTTAGAACTAATATTCTCAAAGAGCAATGATTTAATGCAACAAGGATTTCCACATCATACAGCTAATAGTGGAATTCTAAAAGTACTGCAAAAATAAATAAGAAACTGAGTAAGGGTGTAAGTAGTAGACTCCAAAAAAAAAAACTTAAATCAAATCATGTTTTTTCTTTTCCAATTTCCTTCAAAAAGATACTTGATCAAAGATGAAATTAAATATTTTTTATTGAGAATTATAAATTCAAAATCCTAAAATGGTCTTTTCAAGACTTTACATTCAATGTAACAATCGTGAATTTTAGCTGGAAAAAAATTGTTTGTTTACCTAAATAAGATCTTTGGAACATTATTCTCCAACAGACATTTCTTTTAATGAAAAAAATGATGAAGTTATCCATTCTCAATTTTTGTTGGCAATTAGCTCATTTTGTTCTCAATTAGCAACCTTATATTTGATTGAAAAAAAATTCAAAGTACTATTTCAAAGTTTTTCCTTGACCAAGCCAGATATGAAATGCTTTTAAGTATTTTTTGCATATTAAAGTATACTCAAAAAAAAATCATCAATACTGGTCTGCAAACAATGATAAGACATAATTTGTCTTTAATAAAAGACCAAAATGCAGTTAAATTTGATCATGAAAAAACATGAAATACCAGAAACTTTTTAACCAATTTAAAATTTGTCAAAAAAATTTTTATGCTTTAATAAATACAAATGGAATAGGAACAAACATGCCAAGTTTCATCAAAATGCAAGACTTAAATATCAAACTAACTTCACTTTATTTATTCCTTTTTCTTTTTTTATTTACTTATTTTTATTTTTTTATTTGGTGAGGAATGCCAAAAAATGAGAAAAAAATGAATTCAAGCTACAAAATAAATTAACAATGAAAGAAAGAATTTGTCAATTTAAAGGAGCGTAGGTTAAAATATCTTCTAACTTCTAAAATAACTAAAACATTTACAAGAGGAGTAACAAGAAGATTGAAATCTCAAACAATGTACACAAATTTTCTGTTGTCACAATCTCTGAAGTTGACATTTGTCCAAAACATATACTGATGTGGAAATCATGATAGATAATGTTCGAGGGATCGAGATAGAAAAACAAGCAGCAAAGACAGTAAATGTCGGAATTTTTCAGATTTATGACAATTTCAGGAAATATTAGAGCACTGCAAGACCCATAGAAAAGAGAATCCAACTCATAATAGTTTAATGCAAAAGGTACTAATTTGTGTGGAACTAACTAAATCTCTAATGAACATGTGTGTATCCATTAAAGTCTACTTGAATTAATATAAGATAAGTTAGAAAAAAGTGAAAGTAAAAAAAAAAAAAAAAACATTAATAATATTTCAAAGGAATCAGCTAATATTGGAAAAGAGTTTTATGCAAATTAGCTTTTGGAAAAAGCTTTTGAAAACAGAAGAAAAGTTTAATGAAATCAAATATTTTTAATACATGCTCATACCTCAATCTAGAAGAAAATAGAAACTAAGCATTTGGAAAATTCAAAGCATTACAATAAAAGAATCAAGCCCTTGAAATGGAGCAGCAAGTATTCTAAAATATTTAAAATAACATGATGATCATAATGACAAGGAAGGAAAACATTTGAATGATGTACAGAGTACATGTATTTCCATGAAATGTTGATGAAACAAATTCTAGAAAATAAACAGACATGGAATTTTTTATTTTTTTGTAAGATTATTATTAAATCAAAAGTAACACAATTCCACAAAACAAAACATTCCATAGAGCATATTGGGACTGTAATATCAAATTACTTCTCAAAATGAAGGGACATAGGCCAAATTTAAAATAATTTTAAAATACCTTCTACTAGATGAAAAGATGTAGTTATTTTTTACTATCATAAGAAACAATGGACTGCCAAACATTAAGAAGAAATGATTTATTTTTAAATTGCAAAAACTAAAAAACAAATTACCATCAGCAAATGGATCCAATCTTTCAGGGGATATCATGAACTTTCGTCTTTGAGCTCGATATTCATCTTCACGATCAACAATACGTGGAACTCTTCGTTCTCCAAATGGATCATATTCCTGCGCACAAAAATATTTCACATTAAGATTAAATTGAAGGTCAAGTAAACTTAAAAACCAAAAATTTCCAGAATGGCATATCTATATACATAAATGACTACTTTTGTATCCGTATGTCCGGGGTAATCTTCCAAACTACTGGACCGATTTTAACCATTCTTTGAACCGTAGATAGCTACAGTAACAGGGAGCAGGATAAGCTATAATTTATTTCAAAAAAGCTTCGTTTAAAAAAGTTATTATGGAAAATAGTAAATTTCATGTAGTTTTCCCATTAAATGATTAAATTTTCAGTCCATTGTTGCAAAAATTTATTGCCTGGCAACAACAATATTAATAGTGATCATAATGAAAATGTGAACCAAGGCTTCACTGGAGTAAGTATGAAATTTATTGCTTTCTTAGGATTTTTAGATTCATCTGTGCCAATAATCGCTAACGGGGTAAATAAAAAGATAATTGATTTTGGCAACAGTTAGAGAACAGAAAATGTTTATAGTCAAAAAATTTCTAAGTTAGGTACGTAAGATGTTTTCACCAATGTAGTCACAAGGATATAAACTAATGATGGGACTTATTTTACGTGTAATGTTTGGAAATACTTGACTCCAGTGCGATTGATAAAGAAATATATATTTACACTGGCGGAAAAAAAATCCCAACACCAAGAAAAAATTACTGTAGAGTAATGAAATTTGGGTAATGCAATTGTCTTTAACATGTTTAATTGATTAAATGTACAAGATCACTGGCTAATTTAAGCTCAAGAAAATGCTGTGCAAATGTGAAATTATGTTAATTTAATAGAGGGTGTAACCTCCAGAAATTTTGAAGGCAAGCCTGCAAGCGTGCATGCATTATGTCATACAGGTGCCGAATGTCACTTTGTGGTATGGAATTCCGTGCTTGTTGCACTTGCTGTGTCAATACTAGGACTGTCATTGCTGACTGTGGATGATGCTCGAGGTGCCACCCCATGATATCCCATACGTTATCAATTGGAGACAGACCTGGTGATTTTGCAGGTCATGGTAACATGTTAGAACTCTGTAGAGCACATTGCGTTACAGCAGCGCGATGTGAGGGCGAGCGTTATCCTGTTGGAAAATGCCCCCTTGAATGCTACTCATGAAGGGCTGTACTACTGGTTAAATTAACAGACTGACGTCAAATTTTCAGTCAGTGAGTTTGGGATAACCACAAGAATGCCCCTGCTGTCATAGGAAATTGCTCCAGAGACCATAACTCCAGGTGTGAGTACCGTGTGTCTAGGCCGTAGACCGCTTGGATGCAGGCGGTCCCCTGCCCTCCTTCTGACCAATATACAGCCACCACTGGCACTAATTCAGAATCTGTTTTCATCAAAAATTACAACAGATCTCCACTCCGACCTCCAGTGAGCTCTGTCGTGGCACCACTGCCGTCGGAAAAGGCAATGGTTTGCAGTCAATGGAATACCGGCTACAGGCTGCCTGGCTCGGAGCTGTCCTTGAAGTAAACAGTTTCTTACCGTTCCTTAGGTCACGACGGTACCAACTGCAGCTCGAATGTCAGCCGCAGATGCAGTACGATGCGCCACAGCCGTACGCAAGATTCGGCGAACTTCCTTCTCAGTCGTGCCACGTGGCAGCTCGGAATTCGATCTTCTTGAGGTAGTACCATCCCTTGACCATAGCTTTCAATAATCATGCCCACGGTGGAAACATTTCCACCAAGTCTTTCTACAATATCGCGAAATGAAAATCCACCTTCTCGTAGCCAAATTGTATGACCTCGTTCAAACTCGGTGAGCTGTTGATAATGGCTTCTTCGTCTTCTTAAAGACATTCCTGGCTAACATGAACGCAATTCGTCGAATTTCACGGAAAAATAATACACACGAGCTTCACAACACGCTTTTAAAACAAGCCTTATTTGCATGTTCTGAGTGACGCCAGCTGCGCCACACTTATGCGCGGAACGCGAAGTTTCAATCGATGTCATCGTTCAGTTGTATAAACGCGCCTACCAAATTTCGTTTATCTAACTCAAGTCTTTCTTGGTGTTGGGATTTTTTTTTCCGCCAGTGTATTTTAATTTACAGGGTGCGGCAGAGAAACTTGCTGATTTTAATTGGATGCTAATTAGCAAGGAATGGTCAGAAAGGATTGGGAAGAGTCTCATTTTAAAGAGAAGGTCCTGAAGTTTTGTTATCTCATAGTTTAGTTGTCGCCATGCGTTGGACGAAGGAGCAACGAGCGTTCGCCGCCGAATCTTACTTTTCAAATAATCTTTCGGTGGTCGCCACTCAACGTGCCGTCCGAACTCGGTTCAAAATTCAGCCCGTTGTTCTCATTCCTGGCTGGGAATCGACTGTTTTGTGGGTGAAAACATTCAGAGAAAGTGGGGGTGTGGCACAAAGAGGCCCAGGAGGTCAACGGATACCCAGAACCCTAGAAAACGTCGAAAAAGTGAGGGAGTCGTTTTTGCGCTCTCCAGGGCGTTCGGCGTGTAAACACGCTTCTGCTTTGGGTATTTTTGATTGGACACTGAGACGAATTCTTCACATCGAACTCCAGTTTCATCCCTACAAACTTGCTGTGGTTCACCAGTTGAGTGATAACGTCTCCTTGAAAGGTGACGTACCGAGGCCAGCCCGTTCCCCCGATTTGACATGCCGTGACTATTTTTATGGGGGTATCTCAAATCAATTGTTTACAACGACAAGCCCCGGACCCTGCAACGCCTGAAGAACAACATCCGGCTTTCTATCACCAACATCCCAGTCGATATGCTCGAAAGAGTGCAACAAAACTTCAAATCTAGGTTACATGAGTGCATCATTAACAGGATCCGTCATTCTTCCCGATGTAGTTTTTAAATCTAACTAATATAAAAATTCAGAATGGGTACCATATCTTTAAAAAAAATATTAAACTGATACATGATGTACTTTTCCCTTAGTTGACTTTTCAAGTCTGCAAGTTTCTCCGCCGCATCCTGTACCGAGTTTATAACATTTCCGATTTACCTAAACATTATTTGTAGCTTGCATTTGTATTTAAGGTGTGTGATACAGTTTTTTAGTTTGTCCAGTCAGAAAAAATTGCCATTGTTTACAGAAGTAGCCATTGTGTGTATAGATATGCACTTTAATGTTGAAAAATTCATGAACGAGTGTCACTAAAACACCATACCCGGCTGAAACCCGGGCAGGGCCGGGTACCCGGCTAGTTTCAATATATTTCATATATTAAAGTATAAGAATACAAAAATTAGGTAATCTACCCAGTTCAAAAAAAAAAAAGAAAGGTAACACTAATTACACAGGTCTGCATTGAAAAAATTGTTGCAGATTTAACTATTGGTTTAAACAGAAGTTTATGTGCTGATTACGGAAAAAAGATTGAAAACATTCCATCACCCTCAAATAAGTCACGAATTTCGCCCGAAATTTGCTTAATTTTAGGGTTTTCAGGTTCAATATGTGCAAGATTTTTCAATATTCTAGCCTATATAAGTGTTAAATTTAATCTGAATAATAGAGCTTACATGATGAACATGTTATCAAACAATGTGAGCACGTTCCTTGAAAAAAAAATTTTTTTTTATTTATTTATTTGAATAAGACAATAAATCTAAACAGGGAAAATCCATTTCCTACTAAAACAAGACAATTCTCACTCAGTTTGCCTTCACCCTCAGATAAAACCCTTCAATTTGAAAAACAACCCCATTCTTACTGTCCACTAGGCAGGGTTGCAAAAAGCCCACCTGCCCAAAAAAAAACCACCTGGGTTTTTTGGGTGAAACCCACTCTAAAAAACCCAATAAAACCCACACAATAGCGGGTTTTATTGGGTTTTTTAAAATTAGTGAGTTTTATTTCACATTCAGCATTTTTTATATTAGATTTTATCCATTGTATTTAAAAAAGTTACCCTACCTACTGAAACTTATACATCTACCCATGAAATGTATATATATAAAACACTAAGGCAATTTCTTTTCTGCCGATGCCAACAATTGTTTTGTTTACAGTTGCAATGGCCTCGAGTTATATTACGGGAAAAGAAGATAATGTTACAAAATACATTTTAAAATGTTACATCTTCATCCTAACAACTACGAAAATTGAGCACAAATTATTACTAAATATCGTTACATTTCATTATTTTTTTTACATTTATCTATGATGTAACTTGGGTGGTGGTGGCATAATAAAAAAGTATAAACTAATCCTTTAAAGTAACTTTCAAATGTTATTTGTTACTTTGTCTTTTATGATGATTTATTTACATTATTTAAATGCAAATTAATTGCATATTAAATTAATTAAGACAAAAATAAAAATCTGCATTCTTAATTAATTTTTTAAACATAAAAATCCTCCCCCCCCCCCTCCTCACCCCCACCTTTCCCTTTTCTTTTTTCAACAAGCAAAAGAAACAATAAATCTAAAAAAACCAATAAAAGCCAATAAAACCCCAAAAAACCCAATAAAACCCACACGGGTTGGGTTTTTTGAAAAAAAAAAACGGGTTTTTTACAACCCTGCCACTAGGTCTCATGATGAAGAATGTAGTGAGCTGTGACCTTGATTGCAATCAGTGACTCAGTGTGGAGCTATAGTCACTGAGGTATACATATGTAACAGTTTTGTGCTCTTTTGAAGAAATGGCTACTAGAGGATAAGTCAACTCTCTCTTCCTGTTATATTAGTGGGTCTTAACAGTCAAAAAGCAACAAAGGAACATTTCTAATTTTGTTAAGAAGGTATATTTTGCATAATTTGGTGTTAAACTAGTCGACCAAGATAAATCTTAGGCTCCGCGTATATTGTATTCTTTGTTTTGAAGAACTGAGACAATTGTTTCAAGGTGAGAAGTAATCACTTCATTTTGGATTACCCATGAAGTAGAGAGAGCCTGAAAATCACAGTGATGACTAGAATTTTTGTTCTTTAGTGCAAAGTTTCAATTTGAAAAATAAAAAAAAAATTTCATACCCAACCAACATACATTCGGCTATTCGCCCTGTTCTTCATCATGAACCTAACTTGCCTACTTCCTTCTCAAAGACTTATAATAACTTTGCAACACATGTCCATCACTTGTATGCTCTTTTTAGCTAGGTTTGATTATTTTTCTGCTTTTACTTTAGGTTAAAACGAGTGGATATGCCCAGCATCGCGCAGGTTAAAATGCAACATCCAAGAAGGTTTTTTTTTGTAACAACAATGAAATAGATGAGCTTAAATTGATAACTCATTGTTAACCGTAATCTTTGTAGGAAAAGACTCATATTCAAATGTGTTAAAATTTATCCATTTGTATGCTTAGAGGCTTATCTCGATTTCCCTATCTATTCAAAATGGAAAGAAAATGGCCATTTTAAGACAAAAAATTTGAATTTTGAGCTTTTTGGATTTTTTTTTTAATTTCAAAACCCCACCTATGTAGTGCATCGAGGAACCTCTGTGCCAAGTTTGATGAAAATCTGGCAAAAACTATTGATTTGTATAGGGAACAAACATATGTACACACATCCATTTTTATATATATAGATATAAAATCAAAATTATCCAATTTTTTGTATTTTTTTCAAAAACTTCAAATTTATTTTGTAGGCAAGACTTACGTGATAGAAAAAAAAACAATGCCATTTTTGAAATCAGCGCAAAAAAGTACATAAAGATCAGTGAATTATATCAAAACAATTTTTAAAAAGAGTATTTTTTGCAGACCTGTGTTATAATTATACAAGACTAGCAGTACCGCATGGGGCTGCCCGTGCAATAAATGTAAAAGCCCTTGAATAAATTAAACATGCGACGAGCACTTCTGGAGTAAAATAGTTATTTTCTTTTATTCAAATTTACTTCACAGCAATTTAAATTCCAGTAAAAGTTTACATATGTCACCAGATAAATCAGAAAGGCATTAAACTACCGAAAACATTAAAAGCAGGATAGAATTGCGGTAACCGGGTCTCGGCGATTAATATTTCATTCTGGCGAACCCGCTACCTTCTTAGAGGCGGAAAAATATTTTTCGATTTTTGTAATCCTACAACATAGCTGATTGACGCCAACGTGACCCGGTTACCGTAATTCTACTAAAAGTAGCTTTTAAAGAATAAAACATAGTTAAAATCTTAGAATAGGCCACCTCTTGGCAACATTTTTAAATCTCGCTTAGCTGGCAATTTTTACTTAATGCAAAACCAATTCGTTCCAGAAACCAAGATTTTCAACCGAGATTTTTAAAAGTCGTAAGAGGTGAGCTATTCTAGGACCCACCCAAAAATTAAATCAACTCTACTGTTTATCGAACTTTTCTGTTCAACCATTAACGTTAAACATGGAATTTTCAATTCAGATACAGTTCATTACTCTGCCAAGTGCTATGCTTAAATAGCAGAGCTGCTTTGATGTGATGTTGCCAATTTAAAAGTCAATTTTTCAGAATTTCAAATAAATTGTTTTTTCTCTCTTTTTTTTTTTTTTTTTGGAAATCCATGAGTAATCGAGTTTATGTCCGAAAATAAACCTAAAAAGAATAACATGACACTGAAAAAATTTGATTATTAGGTTCTAAATCACGCAAAAGTAATTTTTAAAAAATTAAATCAAAATTTTCACTTCAGAACTGCTTGTACTTTTTAACTGCAACCGCATAACACAATGTTGACAAACAAAACACCTAAATATTTGAATTAATGTAATGGGGAAACAGTTTCCTGCTGTTTTTAGCATAATTTCGCTAAAATCTGGGTAGTAAAATGTAATCGTAAACTATTTTCATTGATCGTTGATGTTTTTTGACAATCAAATTTAATCCACCATATAACTTCAGTGGCAAAACAATAGTTTGTTCAGAAAATAGATCTGGTGTTATATTTTAAAGCATCCAGCTAAGCCTCGGAAACTTAGCAAATTTGAATAATTAATATCTAACGTTCTAACTATCGGACAGAAACGTGAGAAAACTTTTCTTTTTTAGAAAAAAAAACCCTTTCCAACGATATATAAAGTTAAAGGGTGGGGGAATATTTTGCCTCTTAATTAGGCAAAATATACCTAAATTAATTAATTAAAAAAGAACTAATTCGAAATTTAGAATTTTGGCTTCGAGGTGCATGAGGGCGGGGTACGTTCAAATTTTGTGCCAAGTTTCAGGTCTGTAGGTGCGCTTCTGGCCAGCGGTTACAAACGAACAAACACCGTCATCTTTATATATATATAGATAACATAAATATTCAAGCAATAACAATTTTCAAACAAAAGAAAAGCAAACAAAATGGAAATTGATAAAATCAAAATCATTGTATTGTTTAGAAATTAAATTTGTACTTTTTAAAGTTTTAGTCCATTTTTCATGGTACATTTACAAACAAAATTACACTAATAACGAATTAAGCCACTTTGTGGTTGGACAATTTCAGAGTTAATGTTAAAATGGACAAAATATCTCAAAAACTGCAAGCTGGTTAAAATTCACACAAATTTTCTTCTATGAATTTTTTTTTTACAAAGATACAAAGTTTTAAGCTATGACTTAAACACAATTCAGCACGACACAAAACCTTTTACACTACATAATCTATATATCACATCCTTGCTACAAAAGTGCCCCAACTCAAAAATTGTAATTTTTGAGTTATGACCGTCATTAGACGTAGTTTACACGTCTCTACTAATCTTCAAAAGAGCCAGAAGTTGCATTGAAAAATTAGCCGCCAAAGGGCAGTTATGGCGTTTTGTTGTTATCAAGATGCATAGGACCCCTTCCCATGGGTGCAAGTTAGGCCATGCTTCCAAGACGGAAAATATTTGAGACCCCCCCCCCCCCATGCATACCCAAGAAAATACATATATTGCTCATTAAATTGTCTAAACTGGGGGGGGGGGGGGGCTTAATTTACTTTTAGCAGCAAGATCAGTTTTAAGTAAAGTAATCGAGAGGGGGGGGGGAGATTTGTCGAGACTTTGGTTCAGAAAACCTAATTTTAGACGATGTTTAGTGATATTAGGATAAGGTGGGGCAATTTTTGACGACGTTAGAGGAGGAGGCACAGAAAATAAAATCCTAAAAACGAAATTGCAGGTCATATTTGATGAAGTTAAGGGAAGGGAATGGATGGGGTCGAAGAGAATCAACACCGACAAAGGAATTATGCCATTGCAGTTCGTTTATTCAGAAAGAGAAAGAAAGGCTTCGATACAAATAGTTTTGGATTGGAGTAATGATTAAAATGTACTTTTAAGAAATCTGATTTGATATTCGCTTCAGTTTTGTTTTCTTTCGAAGGAAATATTGAAGGAATGAGATCGATTTTTTCCCGTCCCATGGTCTGTCTTGGCGATTTTGTCAAGTAGGAAATCCGTCCTGGGACGGAAGGTCTTGCATCCATGCCCCTTCCACTGAAATGCCACATCTTGAGTTGTCGTCCAGCCGTCGTAGAGTAACGTGCGTAACTAACGATCATAGTTTGAGATGTATCGGTCTTCATATAGACAAATTCAAAAATACTAAAATGTGCCGAGTCAGCCCGGGAACAGTTTTTTGCAATTCCTGGAAAACATAGTTTTTTGAGTTGTGGCACTTTTGCAGCAAGGGTGTGATATATAAAAGAAAGTCGTGTTAGATACACTATTTATAACTCAAGAACGGCTGTATCGATATGGCTAAAAATTGGGGGGTAGGTAGCTTAGAGCCAGGAGACAGACATAGGCTTTAATTTATGTGTGTCATTTACATAAATAGAAAAAAATGTCTTATTGACTAAGACTTTTTACAAAGCCTTTCTTGACACCTCCATGGCTGAGAGACATAAAGCACACGTTCTGGCAGCTGCTGGAGCACAGTAAACAGGTTGTCAGTTAGCGGTGCGTTGAGTGTTATTTGACTTTTTTGTGAAGTAAATTAAAAACAAACGTGTTACTTCCCTTGAAATTTATATGTGATAAGCTGTCAGAAACGATTGCTCATTCCGATGATCCCAACCCATATGCCGTTTGAATTTAAAAGACTTCAATTTCCGATCCGTCTTGCATTTGTCATGACCATCAACAAATCACAAGGCCAATCCTTAAAAGTTTGTGGCTTGAATCTAGAACATCACTGTTTTTCCCATGGTCAATCATATGTGGCATGTTCACAGGTCAGAAGACCATCTGCGTTGTTTGTTTTTGCGCTTGATAATAAAACAAAAAATGTTGTGTATTACAAGGTACTTAAGTGAAGAACAACCTATGTACTAAAATATAGAAACAATAATGAATGATTAATGTAGGTACTTAATTTTTTTTTTTTTTTTTGTATTTTCTAATAAAAAAAACTTAATAAATTCAAAAATTTGCTTATTTATTGCCTTTAAGGCGGAACAGAGTTCGCCGGGTCAGCTAGTCAAAGTTTAAAAATCAAACTTTATTGAAACATTACGTTAATTTTTTTATACAACTGGAATTACTAATAAATATAGTAATAAGTGTTTAAAAACATCTAACAAAACAAATAACTTGCTAGACCATTATAAAAAAATCTTATACTTTCACTACATACCTTGTCACCTCTGGTTTCTTGAAGAAAAACTGATGGTGCAGTAAAGCCAGCTTTTTTGTTCATCAATGAGGTTGCTTCGTAATCATCATCCTAATTAAAAATTCAACACACATTTGTCAATAAGAATTCCAGCATAGATAAAATTATGGAAACATTCTACTTTCGAAAATATTACATTCACATTATGCATAGCATATCAATGTAAAATTTTATCCCATATTATATTTTAAGGGTGATTTCTAACAGCCCTACATTACTCACTTTTAAAAATCTGACACAAAAAAATTTTCGCTGCGGGATTATCTCATGCCTTATAAATTGAATTGTTGTAATCTGTTGTAGAATTTTTTGGAAAAATTCTCTCTCAATTTTTGAAAATCTCATTCTAATATCAATAGATGGTGAGATTTTCTCGCCCATTTTTTCTCTAATGGGAATCCTGTCTAATAGCAAATTAATTTATGGTGTTTTTATATTGTTGATATGTTAGTGATGTACTTAGGAGACATTTTTATTCTCCATACATCAAAATTAGCTGAACTAGTATTAGCATTATTGGGGCACTTACTCGCGATATTTCTTGCAGTTGTACCTAGATTCAACATGTACAATTGTTTTAGTAGCGTGTATATTCACAATGATTTTTACTGTGATTCTATGCTGCTATGTATGATTCTTGCTGTGTTTTGTTGGGCTGATTCTAGTGCAAGTATGAGACATCACTGTTATCACAAATACTGTTTTTCTCTCCAGATACTGAAATTGGAAGATCTTTGTTATTGACTATTTACTACATAATAGTGTTTAGTGGGCTTTATTTTTTTAAAAGCTTTCGATTTTGTATGTTAATCTGAATGTTTCCAGTTGGCGGCATCACTAAGAACGATGTTTTTCGACATAAATCGAATTCTTGCCGACGGTCTTTTGGTGCCAACAGGAAAAAGTCGCCAAGAGGGTGGATATGACATTAGTTCACAAAATGCAAAAGGCCAAAAATTAAAAGTCCACAAACTCCATGCATCAAATGACTATAAATCCTGAATAAAAATGGTGAGCTTCCACCCCCCACTTCCCCTTTTTTTTGTCTTTTTTCCCAAATTCTAATTTGATTCTGCAAGCTTACTTACGGCCATCCAGTTATATAACTCTTCCCAATCAAACCAGAATTTCAAGACATTGAATAGTTAAAGCGTATTTGATGACTTAAATAAAACTAGACTATCTGGTACATAAAAGTCTAATATAAAATTTCTATACATTAAAAAAATTTGTGGATACAAAAAAAAAACTCACTAAATAGAGAAACAAAATTATCTACTTACATCAGCATCTGCTTCATCATTTGCAGCAATGGATGTCACGTAACCTTCATACTTTGATTTGGTGCCTCCATAAATATCTTCATCCATATAAATACCAGCAGATGCAGTAAGTGGGACACCTTCTCCATTTTCTTCACCTTCAGGAGCCAAGCCAGCTTTTCTTGCTTGTAGCTCACGAATCTGAGCTTCAATTTCTAATTAAAAATAATGCATATGATGAGAAAAACAAATTGTGTTGCCATAACCCAACTTTGCCTGCTGAGTCATGAGCCCTTTGGGCCCCACAGGAGAACATGTCAATTCGTACGACTGTGGCGTACTTAGAGAGCACTTAACTCAACTTTGCCTGCCGAGTAATGAGTTCTTTTAGGTCAACGACCAAAGCAATAGGCTACTCACTATCACCGAGGTCCCCGGTTCTGATCTCACCGGGGGACTTCATCAATCCGTATGCCAGGTTATGAGCTCTCTAAATACGCCAGTCTTTATGTTGTGTAAACAGTAAACACTCTTTGAATTCTGGATTCCGTGGAAGACAAGAATTTGCTGAAAACTCTGTCATGTACACATAGTAAAAATTGTTGCATTATTTTTTTAAAAATATATACTCTTTTGTCTCAATGTTTTAACTTTTTAATTAATTGATTCTGATATTTCTACATAAGTTTATGTAGAGTTGTTTCTTTATCCTGTTTTATTTATGGATTTCAAGTGCTTTAAAGTACTGGTTTTATTTCATACATTGTTCAAAAATGAAAAACCTTTTGGATAGGGGCTGTTTTTTGGAAATTTTTGTTTCAACCCAGGTAATACGACAGTTGAACGGCAGATTTCTTTTTCATTGATAAGAGAAAGTACAAACTGTCATACCAGGTGTATGAAACCTTGAAAAAATCCCCGCCTCCAAAGGGTTCGAGTGAAAATTTCAACCCCATCCTCTAAAGAAAAAAAACTTATGGTACAACATATGTACCGCCCGGTTCCTAAAGGTTAATTTTTTTCTTGGCTAACATTTTTTTAAATTCGACATCCATTTTGTGGAGTATTAGTAGCCATTCGCTACCAATTAAAAATTTGAGTTTTGAGGTACACTCAAAAAACAACAATATCGTCAAGTATCACCATGTGTTGCTAAGTGTCACAGCCATTTTCAATGTATCAAAGACATAAATGGATCCGAATACAAAACATGCATTAAATAAAACTGCCCCATATTGCCAATAACATAGTTTTCAAGCATTCGAAAGAAAATATAGTTTAAAGACAAAATTAGATGTATCTTGCAGTGATTGCCAAACATGATAAAATTAAAAATTCAGGGGGGGGAATTCTGATTTGGCTAAAGTATTGGCGAACGTAAATTGACAGAAATTTCCGCCGGGGGAAAAATAAACATATATTACATTAAAAAACAAATATTTTAAATTTTTTACCAAAAACTTTTAAAATTGTCTAATTTCTTGGCTAACAACTTAAAATCCTTAGCACGGGCCCTGATTTTGAAATAACTTTCTCAAATTTATCCTTTGAATCAATCATGGGTCTTCGCCATGATGAGTGAGGATAGAAAAGTTGATTCAATCCAAAACATTAAGCATAAAATTCAGTGCCTATTATTGGAAATATAGAAGTCAAATGAAAAATTTTAGCCACACAATAAGACTAACAACTGCTTATTTTAAAACTGGTGGGATTATTTTACCCAGACTTTTAGAGAAAGAAATCTTCAAGCAGAATCCTACTCTCCTACTCTGAATTGCGTCTGATATAACAAATACGCAGGACCAGGAACTAGCAGCAGGTTTACTCTGTCACAATTGCAACAGGCCTCAAAAGCAATCCAAAACTGCACGAGAAAAAGGTTTACATTAGGATCCCCAAAAATGCATTACAAAGGGTCCCTAAATTGGAATCTATCCCTGCTAGGAATTTTTCAAAATTTTAGATTCCAATGACTAAGACCTAATATAATAGGGCAAGGCTAATATCTAGCCTTTTTATACTGCAAGAACAAAGTGATATTGCTCAATATCTGACGCCCGCATAAATTTCACCTTATCAAAATTAACCCATCTTTTTAGAAGTTTCATCACCATACATAGCCTAGCTGGGCCCAAAGTCTATTGCTGGTCGTTACATTTGTACAATAAGATTGCTAAATACCAATCTTTTCGCTCCAAACTATTGTTTCAATGATTTTTTTATTAATAGATACTTAAAAATTTATAATCTGCAATTTTTATTCATCTGAAAGTCAATTTCCTATAGCGTGGAGGAATGATTCTTTATAGTGCCCATTCAAAGGCAGGGCTCGAAAATTATATTGCCCGACATGCCCGGGGCATGTAAAATTTCTGATCGGGCATGAATCTTTAACCCTTACATGCCCAGCTGGCCATGTAATTTTACGATCAAATTTTTCTTTCCTAAAGTTTATTAATTCGTATTTTGGAAAAAAATTACCATGTATGTTAAGATTAAAATAATTCTTAATTCAGATACAAAACTGCTGATTTAATATTTTGTCTGATTAACATGTTGACTGCCCAAGTAGGAGATAATGATAATTTGTAGCACATCATTTTAGCTGAGAGAATAGAATTTGAGTTAGCTTGTATGTGATTTGCTGTTTTCCTCCAGATTAGAATTTGTCTTTTACAATGACATTAATATGGATATTTGACTTCTGAGGAGATGAAAGTAAAAGCTAATTGACAGGTACATTGTTTTTAACCCAGCTCATATGCTACGTATGTTTTTTAGCTTAGCAATCAACGTCTTAACACTGTACAACAAATTCAAATGTTTTTATTTATAAACGACAAAATAAAAATGGGAATGTAAAAATTTTATTCGGGCATGTACTTTTTAGACAAACATGCCCGGCAAGGCATGTAAAATTTTAAAGATTTTTCGAGCCCTGTTCAAAGGGTAAAATTAAAACTTAACATGAATTCTATACAAAAGTGGCCCAAATTATGTGTTAACGGGTGGGCTAAGACAAATATTTTTTAAAAAAAGCAAGGAAATACATTTTTCGTTGAGAATAGTGCAACATGAAATTACTCCAAGACAATTCATGGACTGGGATTGGCTTTTAATAGTACTTGATTAGTTCATACAATGAAAATGCCAGGTAAAGCTTCCTCTCAAACGAAAAAAAAGTGCAAACAAAATTGACTTATTAGTTATTCAGATACAAGCAATTTTAAACAGAAAAACACAAAAATAAATTTACCTTCATGAGTTCTAGGCGCAACAGCCGCCATGGTGAAAATTATATTCCACCAAAATTACGCAGGACAATATGGCGTTCTAAACAACAAATTACAGATGAAAATAAAAAGATCATTGCCATTTCTACGTGCTAAATTAAGAACCATTAAATTTCCTGCAAAAGGTGAAAGTAGCAAATAAAAGGTAAATTTTTTTGAAGGACTACAAAAATGAATCGTTATGATTTAAAAACTAGTTAAAATGTTACAATGAAAGGTTTTGCTTTTTTTTTTTAATGAAAGTGAAATATATTCGTAGAATATTCTTGGCATCAATTTCCTTTGATGATTTTTTTGTTTTCTTTCGTAATTTTTCATTTTTCTCTTAAGAGAAAAGCGTTTAGTGCGATTCTGAAAGTGTTGATTGAATGTTTTAGGCAGTAATTTTTATATTTCCTGTTGAAAAAACAGTAGTAAGTAATGTATTAGCTCTAAAAACTTGAATGTGTATTAAATTTTTTTCGGAAAGGTATGCATTTATTTAACGCTAACACAGCTTTGAGATTCTATAGCTGATATTCTTGTCATCTGTCATTTAATCTTTTTTAGTTCATCTATCTATTGGTAACGTTCTCAATACAAATGAAATTTTCGATGTTCTTATATTTTGAAATCAAATTTTGCCAATAATGTGGAACATAATTTTGTACGGGGTAGACAACGAAGGGTAACTACGATACTTTTGGACTTAGATGAATGCAATAATGAAGTGTTTACCTGGTGCTAAATCAAAAGTTTCATCTGGAAGATATTTCTATTCTTTTTAATTTGATTCGTGGTTCATAAAATTTTTGGCGATTTTGTTTTTGGTAGCCTTTTTCTCTTTGTTGCTTTATGGTAACTCAATGCCATAAGCTATTTCTCCTACTCTTCTACATATGCAAAGAAAAAAATCCCTCGCTCAATTATTGGTGCCAAGATTTTGACGTCAATGAATTTCGATCACAAAAAATCTCAATTTATCAAAAACTTTCAATTGTATTTTGTGTCATTCATGAGTATTGTGGTTTTTATTGTTGTTCTATCTTTTCAATTTTAAGTTAATTTTCAATGAGTTGAAAATCCTCACAGCCACTTCTCTCAAGTTGTGAGAATTTTTGACCCACCCGGTATAAATTTATGGGCTAATCAATCTAATTTTTAAATTATTTTCATTCGTCATGAAAGGACAAGAACTGTGCACAAAAAGATTTTCTAGACCTGTGATAAAATGTTTATGTACACATACCGTGAACTCTCACTTATACACCACCTCATTTATGTGCCTTTTTCACTTATACGACGATTTTGAATGGTCCCAGCTCATTCCATAGCAAAATAATGATAGTATCATTCCCTTATGCATCGCTCTAAAGATAAATATCTCACTTATGTGCCGAATTTTCCGTAAAAATTTAAAAAAATTACTTATTTTCTTCAAAAAATAAACATTTTTCTTCACTTTCTCTTTAATCTTTCGCCTTTATTGCTTACGGAAGTCGTTTTTTCCACATGAACTAGAGTTCAGAGAAGGACAATTACTTATTATGGATTGTTTGAAAGGGAATAGTTTGTAATTAGGTATGCTACAATTTTTGTTTTATCTTTATCATTGTAGTTACGTTACAGTAATTGTCAAACCGTAGTAATATGTCTCTTGTCTGTAGAAACAGTCTTATTCATTCTCTCATTGAAGCCTTTGTTGCGTTTTAGTCCTTTAAATAGGCTTGTTCACTTATACGTCTCTCTAACTATGCGCCTATTTCTATTGGTCCCTTGGACCGGCGCATAAGTGAGAATTCACTGTATTAGTAAAATTTATTGAAAGTTTTTTTTTTTTTTTAACTCCTTAGATTGACCCAGTTTTAAATTGTATGATGAAATATATCTACTCCCTAATGTGTCACTGTCAAAAAAAAAATCTTGTATGCAATCTGTTATAGTTCTTGAGATAAAATATGAAACTTCAATTATTCTCTTTGAAAATCAAGCGTATGAATTACATTTAAATCATCAAAACTTGATATTTTGTTGTCCTAAATATGCCCTAAAATATTATCAAAATTGTGTCCTAATTATTTTGAAATCTCCACTCCGACCCCTGAAATATAATAGATTTGCTTCGCCTGAAATATTTGATATTAAAAAGAAATATTTTAATGAAATTGATGCATTTTATTTTCAGATGACTGCTAACATGAACAGGGGTTACCCTGTTCCTCCTCCAGTACAAGGTAATGCTGTTCCTCCACCAGGTCCAGCACCTGTCCCTGTACCACCACCATCTGGTCCTCCTCCAGTACCAAATCAGGTACCACCTCAAGCAGTGCCAACTGGTCCCAGTGGCCCACCAATGCAACCAAATACCATGGGTCCAATACCCCAACCTGGTCCTGGAATGCGACCACCTGATAGACCAATGACCCTGCAGCATGCTGGGCCTCCCCCAAGTAGACAGTATGGAAGCCCTGCACCAGTCTATCAAGTATGTTGAAATATTTTGTGAAATACAGAATGATATGGTTAAAGCTAGGGTTGAGTCATTTTATAAATTTCAACATCATAATGCATCAACCGTAATCAGGCTTAGAGTAATCGCCTATTACGTAATCGTAATCCGCATAATCAATTACCTTTTTTTTTTGTAATCATAATCGTAATTTGGAAATGGGACACTTGTAATCGTGTAATTGTAATTTTGATCAAGCATTTCTTGTGTAACCGTAATTGTAATCCTTAATCAATAATCGTAATTTAGCCCTGTAATCGTGTAATCTGACTTTTTTTTTTTTTTCAAAATATTTTCACATATAATTTAATCTTAGTTTATGCTTTATATTTTAATGCTCACTATTATTTTTAACCAATAAGTACATAAAAGAAGAAAAAATTGCGTATTTATAGATTTTAAAACATTTTTTTACTGCCTTCACCCTTGCTTAGGGGCGGTTATTCACTGCTTTATACCCGAGCTCCGCCTTAAAATTTTCGAGTTGTACCGTTCCCATGTGCGGTCGCTCGCTGGTATTCTAATTTCACATTAGCTACCAGTTTTTTTTTTTTGGCTCTCTTTGCTCTGTAAGAGGATTTTAGCCTCCAACTCGTTTATTTCGTATATTCCATGCTGATGAGGGCATAATAAGCACGAAACTGCAATCCATGGATCGAAATGAACGAGTTGGCAGTGTATTGCACATTTTGGTACAAATGCGTTATACGACCTACGGCGCCAACGAAGGCGATAAGTATTTCCGGATGGCACCCCGGACAAAACGCAATGTCTGTGACGTCATGGGCGTGCAGTGCGCCGTAGATCCTGCGGTGATGCTCTGTGAGTATGGTAACCCTGAGTGTTAAGTTTGAAAGATGTTTGAAAGATTAAGAGTAGCCACTAAAACATGTTTGTGATAATTCTTAAAATAAAAAGTGGCAATGCAAATATTAAAAACGCGCAGATATCTAAAACTTAACAGATCTCATCTCACATTGAAATAAAGTTGTTGTTCGAAAAATAAAATCTTTGAATTTAGTACTTGAGTCGTTGTTTCCTTTGCTTGAATATATTTTTTGATGAACCAGGGGTTCAGAAGTATCTGAGAACAAGCAATGAACGACTTCCTTTTAAAATAGCAGGAAATTTCAGTGAAATTTTCGGTTGCTTTATCATTTGGCGTCCGCGACAGGATAGTAAGCCTAAACTTTCAAAATGTTTTTATCTGTGAGAGCAATTAAGAAAGAAGATTTAAAGCTCGTGGCTGAAGAAATTGGCGAAATTGTGTTACCAACGGCAAAAATTACTGATTTGAAGGACTTAATTTTAAATAGTGAAGTATACGAAAAGGATCCAGATTTTGTTAAAGAGATTTTAGAAAATGCCGTAGCAGAAAGACTTAAATTACATGAACAAGAGCTCGAGTTATTGAAATTTGATAAACAACAAGATCGAGAGCGAGAATTCGAACTAGAAAAATTGAAGTTGGTACAAGAGCGAGAACTTGAACTAGAAAAGATAAAACTAAATAATGAGTTGGAGTTGGCGAGAATTCAAGTACAAGCTCAAAATTCGTATGTGTTGAATCAGCCAATTCCAGAAGCTAACAGCTCAAAGAAAAAGTTTACGTTGCCCAAATTACAATTTCGACAATTTGGCGACGATTTGAAAGACTGGCTTCCATTTTGGAGCCAATTTGAACATATTGACAAAGATTCCGACATCGCTCCAGAAAATAAATTTCAATATTTAGTCCAAGCCACTATCATCGGTTCCAGAGCAAGAGAGGTAGTGGAAAGTTTTCCCCCGACAGGGGAAAATTATTCAAAAGCTGTCGATAGCTTAAAAACCCGTTTTGGAAGGGAGGACATTTTGGTAGAAGTTTATGTACGGGAGTTACTAAAATTAATTATATCGGTGCAATCTAACCAAAAGTTATCGCCAACATCTCTCTACGATAAACTTGAATCATATTTAAGAGCTCTTGAAACATTGGGTGTAACAACAGATAAATGTGCGTCTATTCTCTATCCAATGGTTGAATCATGCTTTGATGAAGAATTTCTGAAAGCTTGGAATAGAAGTCCATCTTCAAGTTCTGCAAAAGATCCAAAAGAACGCTTGGATAATTTGATGTCATTCCTCAAGGGGGAGGTAGAAGGAGAAGAAAGAATATCTTTAGCTATGTCTGGTTTTGGCTTAACGAAAAATGAAGACGCGAAGGAGCACAGAAAAAAGAAGAACTTTGAGCCTCAAAGGGTCAAAACACCTACTGCTTCCGCGCTGCTGACTTCCACTAAGACACCAGAGATAAAGAAAAACAAATGCATATTTTGTGATGGAAAACATGCTAGTGCTGAATGTTTCAATGCTCAAAAACATTCGCTAGAAGAAAAACAGAAGATTGTAAGAGACAAAAATTGCTGTTTCGCCTGCCTTCTTCCTGGACATTCCGTTAGAAAATGTAGAGTTCCTTTAAAATGTGTGATCTGTAGTAAAAAACATGTTCCATTAATGTGTGACCAGCTTCACTCCAACAAGACAAGTCAGAAGAAAGAAGAGGTAGAATATCCTCTCGGAAATGATGTAAATCTGTCAAATTTAAATTCAAATCCAAAGGTATTTCTTCAAACTTTTAAAGCCAAGCTTCTTTCATCTGAAAAAGAGAAGACAGTGCGCGTTCTCTGTGATTCTGGTTCCCAAAACTCTTACATTTTAAAGAATATTGCAGAAGAAATGAAGTATTCAATTTGTCGCCAAAAGACCATCATACACTCTTTATTTGGCGGAGTTTCTACTAGGGAATTGAAACACAACTGTTATAAAATAAAGTTGAAGCAATTAAATGGGAGCTTCTCTTGCAATTTTGAAGTACTGGATCAACCTGTTATATGTGACAGTGTGACACCTGTAAAAAACGGACCTTGGTTGGATGAGCTGAAAGATCTGAGTATTGTTTTAACTGATGCAAACGCTTCTTGTGCTCCAATACAAGTTCTTATCGGTGCAGATATTTTAGGAAAACTTCTGACAGGCAAAAGGAAAGTACTGTCATCGGGTTAAGTTGCAGTGGAAACTCATCTCGGTTGGACATTGATGGGAAAAGTCCCTCAAAAAAATGCTGAAAAAGTGAACTTAGCTATGTCAGTAACGTCATTGTTTGTAAAGGAGGCTGAAATTTCGGATCTCTGGAAGCTAGATGTCATCGGAATTAAAGATCCCATAGAGAAAAAGTCAAAACTTTAAAAACTAAAGAACACTTTAGAGAAACAGTGAAAATAAATGAAGATAAACGTTACGAAGTCTGCTTTCCATGGTCTGATGACAGTTCTCCTCTCCCTCACAACTTTATCCTTGCAAAAAAGCGACTTGATTTTACAACTGAAAAACTTTTATCTCGCGACTTATATGACAAATATGATAAGGTTTTTCAGGAATGGCTTGATGAAGGAATCATTGAGGAAGTTCCTCCGAATGAAATATCTGCATATGGAAATTATATGCCTCATCGACCTGTAATAAAGGAAAGTAGTTCTACTCCTATTCGACCAGTATTTGATGCATCTGCAAAAATGAAAAACTATCCTTCATTGAACCAGTGCTTGCAATGTGGGCCTAATCTAATTGAACTTATTCCGGACATTCTGATACGATTTAAAGAAAAGAAATTTGGTGTCACCGCAGATATAAGAAAAGCTTTTTTGCAAATAAGTGTTTCCAAAGAAGATAGAGACTTTTTGCGTTTCCTTTGGTGGAAAAATTTAGAAAAGAAAACTCTTAAAGTCTTCCGTCATGCAAGAGTAGTTTTAGGCGTCAAAAGCAGCCCTTTTCTGCTCTCTTCTGTGATAGATTACCATATTGAAAATACTGAAGGATTTGACTCTGAATTTAAGAAGATATTACAAAAAAGCTTTTATGTTGATAATGTAGTGGCTAGTTTAGACAGTCAGAATGATCTAAATACGTTTATTTCCAAGTCCAACGAATTAATGTTACTAGGTGGTTTTCTTCTTAGAGATTGGGAATACACGGAAGAATACAACTCTGAACATGACTTAGAAACACCAGTGTTTGGCCTGAAATGGAATCGTCAGCTTGATTCATTGAAAGTTAATATGAGTTGGATGAAAGAATTGGACCTTGAGAAAATAACAAAACGAGTTATACTTTCAGTAGCTCATAAAGTGTTCGACCCCATTGGATACACCGCCCCAGTTATGCTCTGCCCAAAGTTAGTACTCCAAAAAACTTGGAAGATAGATATAGGCTAGGACACTGAAATTACTGGTACTCTGAGGAAAGAGTTCTTACAATGGTTTAAAGAACTAAAGAGCCTCGAACACATTAATATCTCAAGATGGATAAATGTTACAGAAGAAAATTTGAAAAATTGTACAATGCACACTTTTTATGATGCCAGCAAGGATGCGTATGCAGCTGTAGTATTTTTGAGATTGGAAGAAGAAGATTCTGTTAAACTATCTCTTCTAGCTGCTAAATCCAGAATAGTTCCCTTAAGAGGTGGTACAATTCCACGTATGGAACTCTTAGCTGCCTTGGTGGGAGCAAGGTTAACAGATTCAATACTAGAAGCATTGAATTGGAAAGAAATAGAATGTTACTACTGGAGCGATTCAACTACTGTACTAGCATGGATACAAAGAGAAGAAAACTGGTCAGTATTTGTTCGAAACAGAGTACAAGAAATAAGAAAACTAACTTCTCCTTCTTCTTGGAATCATGTAGCTACTGAATTAAATCCAGCAGATTTACCTTCGAGAGGCTGCACAGCATCCCAACTTGTATCACTTAGATGGTGGGAGGGTCCACAATGGCTAACTAAATCTAAAGAATTATGGCATCATCAGAACATAGATAAAGACATCGATGAAGAAGAAATATTGAAAGAATAGTTAAAAAATACAAAATCGATGACCAATATTGAAACTAATATCCAAAACAATGGGACATATTCATATTTTTCTAAATACCAACAGATAGTACGTTTAGTGGGTTGGATTTTAAGATTCAAACATAACTGCTTGTCTAGAAAAGAAGAAAGGACTTACGGAGAACTTAGTTTTGAAGAATTTCAAAAAGCAGAATCGAAATTAGTTAAGATGATTCAACAAGAATCTTTTGATGGGTGCAACGACAAAAGATTTAAGTGTTTGGCTGTTTTTGAAGATGAAGATAAAATCTTGAGAATAAAAACACAAATCATAAATAGAAAAGATACAGAAGATTTTAGAAAACCAATGCTTTTACCCTCAAGTCACAAAGTCGTACTAAAACTCATAGACCATTACCATAAGAGTAATTTACATTGTGGTCTACAAATTTTGCAAAATTTAATACGAGAAAAATTTTGGATTTTAAACGGAAGAAAAACCATGCAGAAAGTTATTCAGAAGTGTGTCATTTGCAAACGTTTCTCTTCACAGAAATTAGAAACCGATTCCGCACCTTTGCCAAAAAATAGAGTTCGAGACGCTGCAGTTTTCCAAATCACAGGAGTGGATGCAACTGGACCATTGTTTCTCAAAGGAGGCCAGAAATCTTGGGTACTGCTTTTCACCTGTGCTATTTACAGAGCAGTACATCTGGAACTTGTAACCAGTTTATCTACTGAAGCCTTTTTATTGGCATTCCGAAGATTTGTTGCAAGACGGGGTAGATGTTCAACCATGTACTGCGATAATGGGACAAACTTCACTGGAGCTGCCAATTTACTTCGAGGCTTAGACTGGAATAAAATAGTTAAATATGGAGCTGTAAGATCTATTGATTGGAAATTTAACCCACCAACCGCTTCCTGGTGGGGAGGTTGGTGGGAGCGCTTAATCCGAATTTTGAAGGACCTCTTAAAAAGGGTTTTAGGTCGAGCAGAGTTACGTTATGAAGAAATGGCTACTATCCTATGTGATTGTGAAGCATTAATGAATTCTCGACTTCTTACATAACCAGTCTGAAGATCAACAATTACTCCCTTTATCACCTTCGTCATTCCTGCAAGACATTAAGGAATGGAGCACACCAGATGTTGATGCTGTTGATCACCAGAGCTTAAATAGAAGGATTAAGTACAGACAAAATCTCCAAAAAGACTTGAGGAACCGCTTCAAAAGTGAATACCTGGGACTGCTCATACAGAAGAAAAAACGTAAAGACACTATAGCTGAACACTAGGAAATTTGGTTAGTAGCCAGTGGCCAGTGGACTCAATTATATTAGTCTCCACTTTTTAAAGTTAGTCGCCACTTTTTAAAACTGCAACTAACGAAGCACTGTTAATACGTTTTACGTTTTATATGTTTTTAAATGGGTTCCAGAAGCGTTCAATACATATTGATGTAAACTAACAAGTTGTATATTTATTTGTATGTTTCCTTTATACAGTCCCTTTAAAATCGCATAAACGGTGCTTCACTTTATGTTTCAAATTTTTATGAATAACGAAAAAAAGTATCAGAATATCGCTCACGCAAGAAAGGTGATACAACTCAAAAGCACAAAATTTTACAGAAGAGACAGAAAAGAACTTAAACTTTAAGTACAGCCTAAAATAAGGAAAAGTTCAGTTTTAGAGCATTAGTAACTGATTTTGCAAACCATAGGGACCCTTATGATTTTTTTTTTTGTGTAAACAACATCTCAAACTGTTATATATTTCTACATGAACCGCAAAATTTACCCATTTGCTCAGTCATAAATAAGATCAATTCAAAAGTAATTAACCAGTTTCATACTCTATTCATAATACTTAATTAACATTTTATGTAGAACAAAAATGCATACCGTATATACTCGCATATAAGTCGAAAAATTTAGTCCAAAAAATGAAGTTGAAAGTTAGGGGGTCGACTTATACGCGGGGCAGAATTTCCGAAAAATTTTCCCGAACAACTTTTGGAAAAAAAACACTCAAAAACGAGGAGATTTTTCAGATTCAGTCCAACTATTTTAAACAGACGCTAAAGAAGTAAATACTCATACATTCTACTGTATTTTTGCATGATTTGATTGTGAAATAAAGAATAAATATTTACAATAAACGACCGACGTCGTGAAAAGTGCGGGAATTGCGAATTCGCGAATTTTCCGATTGATGGTGTTTATCCTTTTGAAACAGAATGTAATACGGCTACATCGCAAAATTTATTGATAATAATAATGCAAAATAAAAGCAACAAATAGCAAAAATCGTCGCTGCAAAATCGAACCCTTACAAAAACCGCGATCGTAAAATCGAACCCTTTACAAAAATCGCGATCGCAAAAATGAACTCTTTTTGTAAAAAAGAATAACAATCGGGTTATTTTCAACACAAGAAAGCTCACTGCATTCCATTTTCCTTCTTTTTAAAATGCTTATATATTTAAAAATCGCGGTAAAACGTTCCCGGATCGGTCCCGTTTTACAAAAATCGAGATCGCAAAAATGAACCCTTTTGGTGAAAAACAATGACAATCGTGCTATTTTTAACACAAGAATGTTCAAGTGCATTTCAATTTCCTTCTTTTCAAAACATTTATATTTAAAAATCGCGGCAAAAGGTTCCCAATCATTTCAGAAAGTGCGGTCTCGACTTATACGCAGGTTTTCGATTTTTCCCCGATTTTCCTTAAAAACGTAGGGGGGTCGACTTATATGCGAGTATATACGGTAGTTATACGTATCTTCTTTATATATATTTGCTGATTTTCTGACTAAAAGAATGTATTTTATAATGATGAGTTTTAGTTAACAACTGGAAACATTTAAAAATAGAGTAATAAATAATGCTAAAAACAAGAAACCAGAGTTAAATTATTTAAACACATCATGTACTTGATTAAAATAGTATGATAAGTTTCAATTATTTATTTATGCTCTGAAAAAGAAAAAGGTTTTTAAATTTGTATTGAGATTTAATTGATCTTCTTAAAACTGTTTAAAAATGTATAACATTTTAACGAAAAAACGATGTTATTTTAAGTGACTCCTCTTCTTCAATTTTGCGCTTTCCCCCACGTGATCGCTGAGCAGCTATTCCAAAGCAGGTAGCATGTGCAGGGTTCAAAGTTCAAAGTGCAAATGACGAATGGCGGTTCCTGTTGTGGCTCAATTTCTGCCTCTAGCGATGTGGAGAAGAGGTGGGGAAAGAAATACATGGAAGTAGCGCGGAACAGGAGGGGGGAAATGTGGTTCGATTGGGAATGTTTAGAGTGACTGAGCAAGAGTGGCGACCAAGGGTGGCGATCGATGCCACATTTTTTAATCGCCACTTTTTCAACTTTAATCGCCACGTGGCGAGTGGCGACCGCTAATTTTCAGCTATAAAAGACACCCGTAATATCGCAGTTGGCGATATTGTGCTAATTGGTGCAGATAATGTAAAAAGAATCAACTGGCCACTGGGACGAGTAGCAGAACTTATCCCTGGGAAAGATGGACGTGTTCGGCTTGTTAGGGTGCAAACATCCCATTCAAAGTTACTCCGCCCTATCCAACGTATCTACCCTTTAGAAATTTCTTCTGCTAGTGATTTTCCCACTCCAGCCGAGGACAGTTGCACTGAGAAGGACAAAAATGAAAATATTTTAATATCCAATACGAAAGTGTCCAGATCAGGAAGAGAGATAAAAATTCCCGAAAGGCTGGGTTTGTAAACTGGACAATGTTTTGGTTTATGTTTGTTTATTTATATTTTACATTGTTTGGCGTATTTATTATAATGTTTTGGCAATGAATTTAAAGTTTTGATTATAATGCATAATCAAAAGGTGGGAGGATGTTAAGTTTGAAAGATGTTTGAAAGATTAAGAGTAGCCACTAAAACATGTTTGTGATAATTCTTAAAATAAAAAGTGGCAATGCAAATATTAAAAACGCGCAGATATCTAAAACTTAACAGATCTCATCTCACATTGAAATAAAGTTGTTGTTCGAAAAATAAAATCTTTGAATTTAGTACTTGAGTCGTTGTTTCCTTTGCTTGAATATATTTTTTGATGAACCAGGGGTTCAGAAGTATCTGAGAACAAGCAATGAACGACTTCCTTTTAAAATAGCAGGAAATTTCAGTGAAATTTTCGGTTGCTTTATCACTGAGTGAATTCTGAGTGAAGCACAGTTTGAAGTTCTTCGTTCGTGTGGAAGGTAGGTGAAGGTATGTTCTGCTCTTAGGGAGATTTTGAAGGAATTTAAACTTGAATACTCTAAAATAAAGTTTCCAATGAAACTGTAGGTAACTTTCCGAAGCTTTATTTTAGAGTATTAAAGTTTCAAATTGTTTGTTTAGGTTTTTTTTTTTGTCTCATATACATCGTACCGATTATGAGTTTGGTGTGTAGCGTTGTTAAAAAATATCAGTTGAAACTGTTAAATGAGTCGTCTTTTATTTTTTCTAGCTCTCGCCCAACTTACGGTCGTACCGGTGGTGCCAAATTGTTTGTTTATTTTTAAATTAATTGAGAACAAAGAGGTATTTCTGGAATTTTTAAGGGAAGTAGGGTTATTGAAAAGTGAAATTATTTGTACTCGATGCAGTTCGTCAATGACAATAATAAATAGAAAGAATATATCTGATGGCTACGGATTTATATGCAGAAACAAAGTAGATGGGAAAATGTGTGGGAAAGAAACTAGTATAAAGTGGGGGGCGGAACATACCTGCACGACCTTTTTGGTACAAGCATTTTTAAAAAATCCAAGGTAAGTGTATTGAAAAAACCTTTTCATATTGTGTTATATTGTATTGCATAATATTGTAGGATACTTTGCATGTTTATCTTTGTTTTTTCCTGTTGGGTGCCAAAAGAGCATCGCCAAGATCGATGTGCGATAATTGGCGTTGTACATCAAATGCTTGGCGACGTCTTTTGGCGCCAACAGGAAACAGTCGCCCAGGCTAGGTCGGATATCGCATTTGTTCGCATTGTATCGCATTGTTATGTTTAAAAAATTTTAAGTTTTACTTGAGAATTATATAAAAATTTCCTTTGAGAATTTTATTTTTTCAGATTACATGTAGACAATTTATAAATTTCCAATTTATATTTTTTGTGATAGTAAATTTTTACCAAAATAATTAATTTAACAGAACATAATAAAAAATATTACTTGCTGTGTAATATTGTATGATATTTTAAAGAAGGTTTAAACTTTTACATACTTCGTTTTCCTTCCGCTTAACTAACAAAGTGCACTGAAACTTGACCCCCCCCCCCCAACCTCCAAACAAAAATTACTAGATCCTCCTCTGTATATATATATGTATAATATATATTCCTCTCAAAGCAGTAATGGTGCAATCAAAATCCTAATCGGTAGGTAATAATGGTAATCAATTACAATTTTTTGCATAATCTAATCGTAGCTGTAATCATAAATGCGATTTGGCAAAGGACTGTAATCATAATTGTAATTTCCAATTTTTCATTATCGTAATCATAATCGTAATTGATTACATTGTCTTGTAATTGACTCCAAGCCTGACCGTAATATTATAATTGATGAAATAATGATTACAAGCTAATACCAAGTACTGGATGCAATAATGAGTTGCTCGGATTTGCTTACAATTCTGTTTTAGTTTTGGCTATGGAGTGATTACTTGTAGCTGTACATGTTGATAATTTGAATCAAGGTTCTGAAAAAATCAGTGTTGCTACGGTTTAGGTCTTCAATTGCTGTTTATAATTTTTCATCTATTTTCATGTAAGGAAAACATTTTGTATATCGAAAAGCTTTGAGACGTGAAGGTTTATGTAATTAACCAATGAAAATTGTAATTTCCTAGCTGTTAATGAGTAATTAAGTCATTTCAAATGAATCATTCCTTAACTGATTTTCTGTATATAAGTCTTTGTTTAGTGGAAACAGTGTAATAAAAACGATAAATAAAAAACTATTTTTTCAAAAAATACAATGCCAGGTGTTGTATGATACTATGCAGAAGTTATCCTTTTGTATGATTCAAAACATGCCCGCCGTCTTGTTAATATTTGTTTTGTACTGCCAAAGTTTTATTTTTCTGAGCAATATTCATGTCTTTCAGAACCAATTCCAACCTCAGCCCCAACGACCAGGTTATCCGTCAGGGCCGATGCCGGGTGCTCCTGCTCCCCCACCGCAGGCGATTCACGGCAGAGTGGGGCAAGGCATGGGTCCCCCCGCAAACACTTATGCTGCTGGAGGTCGAGCACCGCAAGGACCGATGGGCTCGATGCCAATGGAATCCCGCAAACGACCTGCTCCAGATCGTTCTGATGGGAGAGCTCAGGGACCACCTTCATCTAAAAGGTTGGTTTTTGTTTTTTTCATACTAATTTGCCAGTACAATGGATGTCGGTTAGTACTTGCTAGTTGAACTGTTGGTTTATTGAATCAACCGCTTTAATGAATCAAATCATCAAAAATAGAATGAAATCAGGCTGTATTAACCCATTTACGCCCAAGTTTTATTAAATAATTTTTTTCAATTTTTATCTGCTTAAAACTCTTACTTGGAAGGGTTTACATACATTTTAGGCATAAAATAGATCACCGTTGCCATATTTATTAAATTATTTAACGTCCTGTTTATGGGATATTTGCAGACATGCGAGCAAAATACGACAATACTTGACTTTACTTTTGCAAAGTAACATTGCAGAAGGCATCTGTGATCAATTTTAAGCAAATCATTTTAAAATAGTTTAATTTTATGAAAAATAAGTTCGCAAAAAAAAACTTACTTTCTATGGCTACCCATGCTGGATCGTTGCTTGACTGATTTGTCTGAAAATAGCCGTCAATAAATAAACTCTGATGTCCAACTAGTGGTTCTATCTGATCTTCTTAAGAAGAAGGACTATTTAACTTGTGAAAAACAGTTTTAGTAAAATGATATACCCTTTACAGGTTTTTGTATGCAGTAACTATCAAGCGTCTCGTTTTTAGGCTACTGTGCATAAATGGGTTAATTTAGCCACTTTATTGAATCAAAACTGCTTAGAACAAATTATTCATAAAAGCGGCGGCCACTGTATTTGAAGTGTCTGAATTTTTGAGGACATCATCTCCAAACCTCTTGATTCTTACAAGAAACCGCACAAATAGTGTAACAAAATAAAATGTTGGCAAAAAATTGGTAGTAATTGAAAGTAACTTGAGACACAATTTCGACACAAAAGTTATTTTTCATGGTCATCTTTAAAGCTGATATAAGTTCTTAAAGTGAAAATTTCAAGAAATGATCCAATTTTAAAGACTTGGCCAGAAATTCATCATGTATATTCACTGTTTGCATACATCAACAAATCGTGTAAAATATGCAAATACAAATGTGACAACCGGCATCAAGCTGTGGGCCCAGCTAGACTGGTCCTACTCAATTCACAGTCCCCAACGAAGATCATTGGGCTTTTTAAATGTATTAATTCCCTTGCTCTTTACAGCCTCTTCTGGTAAGCTGTTTCAGGTGCCCACAACCCTACTACAGAAGCAATTTTTCCTAACCTCCAGATTAGCATGAGATTCGAATAGATTAAAATAATGGCTCCTTGTCCTATTTTCCATACAAAAATGTAATCCATTTACATCATTCATTTTGATAAATCTAACAACTGAATCATCTCCCCTTTTTCTCCTTTGCTCAAAACTATAGATACACTAGGTGGCCAAAAGTATCCGGACACTTTCAAAAATTTACATTTTTAGATCTAACTCGAGAAATAAGTGATCAATTGTTCTTTAACTTTAGTCATACAAAATATATTCTTCACCGAACATTTCCAAGTTGAAATTAAATTACCCTTGCATTTGGGGACGAAAAGAAGGGGGGTCGAAAGAAAAACCGCTTTTTGACCATAACTCTTTAAAAAATAGCTCGGAATAAGCTATGCATTTCAGTAATTAATTAGCATACTATGTATAATTACTATACAAATTCAAATGAACGTACCACTCTTACTTCCGAAAGTATGAAACATTTTTTAAAAAACGGCAATTTTATTTGAAGGGTTTTTGCTCATAACACGCAGAGTTTTTGATCAAACCTTATCAAAACTTCAGGAAAGATGACAAAATACAAGAGAAAGAACATACTAAAACGGTTTTTAAAAATATTAAAAATCCGATGAGATATGAACGTTAAAAGGAAATAATTTTTCACGGCGCATGCGCGAAAGACAGAAATTTATAACTACAAAAATATTGTAGCCTGGTGTATACTGCATCTTATAAAAAAAGTTCCAGTTGAATATCGTAAAAATTGAAAAAGATATCAGCGATCTAGTGAGCTGTAATTCATTCATTTGCAGACAATTCATAAATGGAGAGGGGTTGTTCACAAATAGTGTGGGGACAATCGAGCATATTTTTCAATGTTAAATTGTATACTGTTTAAAAATTTATATTTGGCATAGAAGTCACATTTCGCCCATTTGGCCAAAAAGACCTTATAAGTAGGTGGCCAAAAGTATCCGGACACCCCCTGAAACGTTGGTTTTGAAAGATGACGAAATAACCTTTATTTTAAAAATAGCTCTTTGTGGACAGACCCTCACTATGTATGTATTGTCTGCGAAATGAATGAAATACAGCTCACTAGATCGCTGATATCTTTTTCAATTTTCATGATATTCAACTGGAACTTTTTTTATAAGATGCAGTATATACCAGGCTACAAGATTTTTGTAGTTATAAATTTCTGTCGTTCGCGCATGCGCCGTGAAATTATTTTTCCTTTTAACGTTCATATCTCATCGGATTTTTAATATTTTTAATAACCGTTTTAGTATGATCTTTCTCTTGTATTTTGTCATCTTGCCTGAAGTTTTGATAAGGTTTGATTAAAAACTCTGCGTGTTATAAGCAAAAACCCTTCAAATAAAATTGCCGTTTTTTAAAAAATGTTTCATATCTTCGGAAGTAAGAGTGGTACGTTCATTTGAATTTGTATAGTAATTATACATAGTATGCTAATTAATTACTGAAATGCATAGCTTATTCCGAGCTATTTTCAAAGAGTTATGGTCAAAAAGCGGTTATTCTTTCGACCCCCCTTCTTATCGTCCCCCAAATGCAAGGGTAATTTAATTTCAACTTGGAAATGTTCGGTGAAGCCTATATTTTGTATGGCTAAAGTTAAAGAACAATTGATCACTTATTTATCAAGCTATATGTAAAAATGTGAATTTTTGAAAGTGTCCGGATACTTTTGGCCACCTAGTGTATTAAGCATTCTAATTCCTGGAATCATGATCTAAATTATAAAGTCCAATTACTATTCCTGTAGCTCTCCTTTGAACCCTTCAAATAAATTGATATTAAAAACAGTTCAACATGTCTTCCAGTTTTTCTGAAACTCTCTAAACTTAGCGACTCTCCTTAAAATTTCAGCAGATATTAAGACCTCATATTTTGTTAATGGATATGCAAGGGGGTAATGTATGCAACCATAAACGTGTTTTACTATACTCTTTTTAATTGTTACCTATTTAAACTTCTTTCATTATTACACTATTGTATGATTTCCTGGTATATGTTATAATATACCATTCCTTATTACAATTTTTTTAATTTAATATAACTCTCTTATCTCTCAAACTTAGTGGACCGCCATCATCGGGGAATGCTACTAGTGCTTCAGGGCCAAATAGTGCCACAACACCAAGCAGTAGTAGCAAGAAAAAAAAGAAACTTGCTGAGAAAATTTTGCCTCAAAAAGTTAGAGACCTTGTCCCAGAATCTCAAGCATACATGGACTTGCTAACTTTTGAAAGGAAATTAGATTCTACTATTATGCGAAAACGTTTGGATATTCAAGAAGCACTCAAGAGACCAATGAAAGTAAGAAAAAGTTTCTTGCTTATACATTGCTACTAATTTCTCCTCCTATCAATTAAGAATTGTTTTTCAACAATTTCACTTAATTATGAGATAGAGCCACTGAGCAGAGCCTTTCAGCATTAATAAAGAGTTAAATAATAAGTGTTGGTTAGGCCATTTAGCAAACAACTAGCTTTGTAGCTCATTTTGTCTGCTAATGGAAAGAATCATCTGTGTATGTCAGTGACGTGCGGTCTGCCCAAGCAAACCAAGCAGTGCATGGGCATCCAAAAAAAAAAAAAAGCTCTCATTATTATGCTCATAAGTAAAGACAGGAAATATGAATGTATATTTTCTCTTGTCTTTCTTTTCTCCTGAAACAAAGTTTCAAATTCATTAAGAAGTCGCTTGACGACGTTCTCACAATCGCTTAAACGACGATTCCCCTGGAGCACCGTTATCCCCATACAATAGAAAGAGAAGACCATCCCTGCTGCGAGTCGAACCCTAGCACAAGGAGGTTTGAAGGGGTGTTGCCATGCCAACGCATGTCGCCATGGCTCCTATCCAATGATCGGAGACTTCCAAAGAAGCTCCTGCAGTGCCTGAAGCTCCTTCGAAACCAAGCAGGCAGTTCCATGCTTGGTGAGATTTCTAAAAGTTGCTATTTTTCGGGTGAAAGTAAAATGTTTTAAACAAAGTATTTTTTGTTTTTGTCGCTGGATTTCAAGATGTCGGATATCGTCGCCGATTTGATTAAAGTACCCTTTTCTAGAAGATTATTTGAAGAAAAGATTGATTTCTGAAAGAAGACGGGTACCTACACTGCCAAATTTAATTCAGTAGCAAAAGTCATTTTCAGACTGCGAATTATGAAAGGTGTGAGTGGCTTACTGGCAGTGTGTCACACAACAAACTGTACTGTTGGAATTGTTTGCTCTTTAGTACTGACAGGAACTCTTCTTGGACAGCTAAAGGATATGATAAGTTAAGCAATTTAACCAGGGTTGCCAGATTAAGAATTGTAAATACAGGACAGGCTCTTGGGGGTGGGGGGGGGAGATTGAGAGATAAAGTCTAAAGGTTGAATTTTTGCATCCTCGACTTTGAAATAAAACGTTTCTCACAAATATAAATGAAGAAAAAAATACACTATGATCATATAAATAAAAACTTTATTTTTTACCATTGCATAGTTATTTTTCGTCATGAATATTGGTAGGGAAAGGTTTTCCACTAATTACACTGTTCGACAAAAAAAAACCTTGAAAATGCTTCTGGTATTTTGAAGGCTGATTCTTATGTAAAATGACCCCCTGAATCCGAATATGACCCCCGTTTTCCCCCATCACGTCCCAATTTTTTTTTAAATGCCCCCCTTTTTTTTTCATTTTTCCTTAGTTTCAGGGCTATTATTTTTTTTTTGGAGGGGAAAGGAGCCTTATATCCACCAATAAATTTTTTTGGATGTCAAGAAAGACTCAAAGTTTAAAATCATGAGCACCGAGAAAAAATCGGGGAACTTGGGGGGGCGTGGCCCCCCAAAATATTTGAAAAATCACCAAAAACGATCTTTTTATTCTAGTTTCTTTAAAAAGACCTTTAAAACATTTTTTTCGGTGCAGAACCAGAGTATAGGATCCGCTCCTATGGCTCCTGGGTCAGAAAAAATTTTCACGCTGTAAAATTTTTAAAAAAAAATAAAATAATGCTTTAAAAATCGCACTTTGCACTCAAGTTTTAAAGCAGTTCTTCAGCCAAAAAAAAAAAAAACAAAATTGTGGCTGATTCTTATGTCAAATGACTTCCTATTTCCAAATATGACCTCAGTTTCCCCCCTCCACCCCCTCTTTCCAGAAAGTCCCCCCCCCCAATTCAGAGTCATTTTACTAATTCGGAGGGGAAAAGTACATTACGTAACCCGTTAACATAATTCTAAAAGGCAACAGAGGTTCAAAGTTCAAAATCATGTACATGTGTACCAAAAATATAAACTATGGCGGTGTACCCCCCCCCCCCAAAAAAAATCTTCTTTTCTTGTTTTTCTAAGAGACGTTTTAAACCTTTTTTTTTTTTTGTGTGAAAAATCAGAGTATTGAATTTTCTTTTCTTTTTTTGGGGGGGGGAGGGGGGAGGTATACCGCCCTAGTTTATATTTTTGGTACACATGTACATGATTTTGAACTTTGAACCTCTGTTGCCTTTTAGAATTATGTTAACGGGTTACGTAATGTACTTTTCCCCTCCGAATTAGTAAAATGACTCTGAATTGGGGGGGGGGGTGGACTCTCTGGAAAGAGGGGGTGAAGGGGGGGAACTGAGGTCATATTTGGAAATAGGGGGTCATTTGACATAAGAATCAGCCACAATTTTGTTTTTTTTTTTTGGCTGAAGACCTGCTTTAAAACTCGAGTGCAAAGTACGATTTTTAAAGCATTATTTTATTTTTTTTTAAAAATTTTACAGCGTGAAAATTTTTTCTGACCCAGGAGCCATAGGAGCGGATCCTATACTCTGGTTCTGCACCGAAAAAAATGTTTTAAAGGTCTTTTTAAAGAAACTAGAATAAAAAGATCGTTTTTGGTGATTTTTCAAATATTTTGGGGGGCCACGCCCCCCCCAAGTTCCCCGATTTTTTCTCGGTGCTCATGATTTTAAACTTTGAGTCTTTCTTGACATCCAAAAAAATTTATTGGTGAATATAAGGCTCCTTTCCCCTCCAAAAAAAAAATAATAGCCCTGAAACTAAGGAAAAATGAAAAAAAAAGGGGGGCGTTTTAAAAAAAATTGGGACGTGATGGGGGAAAACTGGGGTCATATTCGGATTCAGGGGGTCATTTTACATAAGAATCAGCCTTCAAAATACCAGAAGCATTTTCAAGGTTTTTTTTTGTCGAACAGTGTTATTGTGAACATTCGTGTTTCCCTGTTGTTAACCCCCTTTTTCCCGACGCAGGCCCATCATTTCAAATTTTGCCGGTTGGGGGGGGGGGGTAAATTATACTAAAAAAAAGCAAAAGCCACACCCACTTACATGTAAATACATTAATTTCCAAAACCAGGGGGGAGGCCATTGACCGCCCGTCCTGATGTCCCAAATGACGGCCTCTATTGGCGTGAAAGATATAGTCGCTTCTACTGATAACTAATATTTAGTATGTACTTTTTCGAAAAGCTAGATATACCAATGGAGAAATTTGAACGCAAAATAATTTTAATGAGTCATAAACAAAAATTTTGATTACAATTGAGTAGACATAGAATTAAACCTCACTACTTGAACTCACCATAAGAAGTTAACCTAAAACAAATAAAAAAAATCAGTTTTCAATATCTTTTGGAGAAAAACTGCACAGTTTTGTCAATATTATAACATGATAATTATTCTTATTTAACCTCGGAAAATTCCTTTTTTTTTTTAAATCATATTTGCTGCTAGATTTTACTGCTGCAATAATTCATTCTAACTTTTGATGGTCTTTAGGATGCCATGAAACTCACTGTAATTTATATTTCTGTCGCTCATTGTAAAAATTATGCATCTTCATGTTTTTAAAACGCGTATTTGTTTGCTAAATGGAATAACATTTAGTTACATCTTTTAGTATAAAAGCGAAGCGAAGCAAATTTTAAAAAATTGAAATTTGATTGATTCAAAAAAAAAAAAAATCTAGTGACTAATAGTAGCTGAACACATACATTTCTTTTATAATTGAAAAATTGAGAAGTGCTTTTTATATAATAAGGCATAGTAAAATCATTTACAAGGAGATACACCACTTTTACAATGAACGTTTGTTGAATTGATTGTCACAATAATTTCTGCTCTAAATGAATAGATCACTAACATTACTTCAGAACAGGAAAATATTATAATTCAATCAATTTTCTTATCACTCTATTTCACATTTTTTGTTTTCCTTCATTTTTTTCTGAAAATAATGTTTCGTTTTGTAAAATGCTGCTTCTAGCCAGAATACGGGACTTTAGCCGTCCCGTATCAAGGTTCCCCGGGACGCGGAACAATATTTCAAAAAACGGGACTGTCCCTTGAAATCCGGGACGTCTGGCAACCCTGAATTTAACTAAAGCAATAAGGGACCACGACCACGATGTATCTGTTGCTCATATTCGTGCTTCACCAGCTTCTCTAGCTACTTTCGGAAGTGTTCGCATTGAGACTGAGTTGATTGTTTATATATTTTCTTAATGAGTGTTTAATTTGCATTTTTAATTGATCAGTATTATTGTGTATGTCATTTATGTTTGCTATATAAAGAATATTCTTTTCAAACTGACTGTTATTAGAATTAACACACATAGCTCAAAAAACTTATACTACTAACAAATATTACGAAATATAAGTACTACTATGAAAACAAAATTGGACATCGAAGTTGCCTGGGCACTCTCTTGGGTCACTGCACGTGCCTGGTGTATGTGCAGTTTTCAAATGAGTGTATTATCATTTTTAACACAAGAAATCAAATCCACTCTCGGGCCGTATATCGTTACGCGGCCGGCCGTAAGTTGAGCACCCCTCCTCTTGAAATATGAAAACTTGGACTGTATCTATGTTGCATAAATTAGATTATGCTTTAGTGTGAGTCCACTATATATGAATCATATTTATTTTTATAACCTTGAAATTTAATTATTATTTTTTGTAAATATAGCAAGGCTTTATGTAAGAGAAATGTTTTAGAGATTAAAGCATTCCCAATGCAAAAAATAGGCAATAAAGAAATTTTTAAATGAGTAATAAATGATTTTACAAATACATTGTTTTTAATGTAAACTTTTTAATTTAGATTTACTGTGTAATGTGTATCTACTATAGTGTTTCCTCTTAAATGTTTCCAGTCTGAACATTTCAATGTAATTTAAGATTCCTTGATCCCTTTGCAGTTAATAAATTTGTCATTTCAAATTTAATGATAAATGAGCAGCTAATTAGTCTAGTAATGCAAGATATTTGAGAAAAATACTGCTGTTGTGTGCTTGGAGGCATATTTGTAGTCTTGATTGTACTTTCTTAAAAACCAGTTTTAATTGTTGTAAAATTGCAAAAATGGTTGCTTTGCAAAAACTTAGTTAGAAAACATTTTTAAACTATATTTAAGTCAGTATTTTTTTCCGAAATTTAATTCTTTAGATTCAAACAGAATCTTATCTTCTTAAGAGAGAAAAAAGTTGTAATATTGTGTTGATGAAAGTTTGTCTAAGTAGAAATTGAACTTTATTTTCAGCAAAAAAGAAAATTAAGAATTTTTATTTCAAACACCTTTTATCCTGGAAAACCAGAAGGTGAATCTGGAGAAGAGCCTACTGTACCTTCATGGGAACTCAGAGTTGAAGGCCGTCTACTAGATGACGTATGTAAAATATTTAAAAGTTCTTTCATTTCAAAACAGTATTCTACAACTTTCCTCACCGGTGTTCTTCTTAAGCTTTTATTTCATTGTTTTATAAATTACCATCTTATGTACGAGTATTAAATTTTGTTTTATTCTGTATTGAGGACTATAATTTGACCAGGACGAACCTAGCTATTTCCAGAGTTTGTTGTTGGTCGTCACATTTCTATACTCAATCTCAGCAATGCTCTTACTTTTATTATCTTTACTAATATATAAAGTTGTAGAGTTTGTTTGTTTGTTTGTTTGTTTGAACGCGCTAATCTCAGGAACTACTGGTTCGATTTGAAAAATTCTTTTTGTGTTGAATAGTCCATTTATCTAGAAAGGCTTTAGGCTATAGTTTGAAAAGATTCGATAAGCGATTCGTTTTTTATTCGAATTCAAGGCAATTTTCCCATAAATCGCCGAATACTGGGGTTAAAAATTACTTGCACACATTAATGTTATATATCGTTGGAAGCAGAAAAATTTTGTCCGTCCTATGCAGTTTGTTCCGGTTCTCTAACTTAAACACAGCACGAGTTATTCAATTTTTAAACTTGCCTTTTGCAAGGCTTCACCTGATTTCTTGCAATACTTGGTTCATTAAAACTATCAATAAAAAATAAACTAAGTATTCCACAGTTTTGATTTTTACGCCATTGGATAGAGCGATATTTTTAACCCCAGAATTGATTCGACTTATAGTCGAAGAACCAAGCTTTTATCTCTACTAGAAAAAAAGTTACAAGCGTTTGAACTTTGAGTTCGAAAACCTCTTTCCTGATCAAACTATTAAAGTTTTATTGCGTTGCTATGGCGACATCTTTTAAATTCATTGTTGGTGTCCTTTTCTTCATTTCGTTTCTTAAAAGCATTTCATTTTACGGCGTTTCAACAAGGCAAATAATGCGATCGTCCGAGTTTCACTTGAATTCCTGCCTACTTAATGACTTATATTTTTTTTTCTGGTACCATTTTGAAAGTGTGTTTCAAATTAAATTGTAATTCATGTTTTTAGCAGGGATTTTTTTTTTTTTTTGGCTGCGATCTAAATATTAAAACAACTTTTTTGTTTGGAATTTTGCAATTAATGTTACAGGAAGAGAGCGGTTTGGAAATATTTGTTTTTGGTAGGGAATTGTATTTGTTTATTAGGGAGAGTGTTAAATATATGCTACTTGACATTGTTTTTATTCCTGAGGAAGCATGTGCAAATAATGTGATTGACTTTTTTTATGCGGGAAAGTTTTTTAGCGAGCCGCTTTAGCAGGGAGTTAATTTAAAAGGGGAGTTTTTTTAAAGGCGAGCCGCCTTGGCGGCGAGTAGTTTTGCTGAAACTTTCCTCGCTACTTTAAAGACGAGATGCCTTGGCGGCTATATATCATTATATACCGCCTTGACGGCGAGTAGTTTATTTAAATTTTCATCACTACTTTAAAGCCCGTGCAACGCCGGGCCCCACAGCTAGTTTTGTTATAAAAGTAGAATAATTACTGTCTGAGTAATAAATGTAAACTTTGTCTGATTAATAACCCTCAAAATATCCATCATTTATGTATTTATTTCATTTATCCTAAAATATCCATCCCCTTATTCCAGCATAACCTTTATTTGAAACAAAAAAATGCTGTAGTGGCCTGTAAATGCTGAAGTCCCCAATCCCAAAGCCTGTAGTTTTAACAAATATTGTCAATCCAAATATGATGGTTTACATTCATGTAAGGACTGTTATAACGCTTTTCTCCCCTCACCTCCTAGATGGTAAATTCATTCTGGCTGGGCTAGTGCGTCTTCAGAGGACAGGAAGAACAAATAATACATAGTCAAATTGTGCTCTGAAAAGTTCATAAAACTTTCTCTTGAAAATAAATCATCTAGTAACATCAGTGTATGACTGTTGCCTTCTGTAACATTTATCAGTTTTCCCCCCCCCCCTTTCTTTGCAGCCCAATGCACCTAAAGCAGATCAAAGCAAAGTGAAGAGAAAGTTTTCATCATTTTTTAAAAGTCTTGTTATTGAATTGGATAAAGATTTATATGGACCTGACAACCATCTTGTTGAAGTAAGTACAACAAAAGTTGTATAATCAAGTTATAAATTCATTGACTATTAGTTCTACAATTAGGAAGCTAACATTCAATTTCAAGCACCGCTAACATTAAGACAGGTATGTCAGATGTGTATGCACATCCCTGTGCCAGAATTTTTTTCAGTTTTCTGTGACAGATTTTCTAGAACCAATTTCTTTCTGAAACATGAATATTCTTCAATTATAAATATATATTCGCCCCTCTTTCTTGATTATTTATCGATTGCACTTAGACTCCAACACTTCTAGTACTTTTTTTTCGTAGTAAGTATGGAATTTTATTCTTTACTGTAGCCTACACCAGCTGTTATCAACCGGTGGTTCGTCAAAAAATTTTACCAGTCCTCAGTCATGCCTATCGTTTTGTTTCTAAATTGAATGTGTTCTATTGTGATGGTTTACTTTTTCTCTTACTTTTTGATAATTTTACTGATTTTATAGTATTTTTATAAATATAACACAAGGGGTTTATATTTATAAAAATGTTTACATTAATACTATAGATTCATAGAGTTTTTTTCTGGTGGCTGTTTTATATTATTTTTTTTCCTTAGGCTTTTTTTTTTTTTTTTGCTCTCAATCATAAAAATCTTTCTGCACGCTGTCTCCCTGATTCTGCGACAATTTCGCCGTGTCGGCAGCTTTCTGCCGCAGAGATGCACATTGATACATGAGCAAATAATAACTCACAGTAGACTGACTATCTTGGCCAGTTTTGAACTTTCATGAAATAGTTGACTCATACTAACATTTTATCAGTTAATTTCATATCCAAGCAACATTCCGTTTGGTTATAACATTTTTGAAATGATGCATTCTTAATATTTCAAAGTATAAAATTTGCTCACATTCAGTGGTGCAACAACCCATGGAAATCAAGACCTTCTGTGCCATTTCAGTTTGAAATATAAAACAATAATGTAAAGTTAATGTAATTCCCAATGTATTATTATTTTATTATTCATATGGAAAAATAAAAAATCTTACAGTGGCACAGAACTCCTACAACTACTGAAACAGATGGCTTTCAAGTGAAAAGACCCGGTGATAAAAATGTTAGATGTACAATATTATTACTTTTGGATTACCAGGTACTCATTAGTATGATTATTTTAAGGTTTTGTAAAATATTGTATTTAAAATATCATTTGTGAAATTATGCATATGTCGTGTGGTATACTTAAATCATACTGTCAAATATTTTTTAAATATTAGAAGTTTAATAATGCATCCAGAATTGTAAATGCTACTTTGTTTGTAAGCAAGTGTTTCTTTTTGTATAGTGTACATGTTTAGATTTTAAAAAACACTTTGTTCCTATTCCGTTAATGTTTGTGTATTAAGTTATTTTTAGCAGCTTAGTTTTCTTTTCATGTAAAATTTTCTTTAAAATAGTTCAGAAAAACCTGTTAGAAATTATAAAGTATTTTATTTGAATTGAAGAGAATGAATAGTAAGTACATTCATGTACATAGGTTGTTATCTCATAGTAACAGTAAAAGGTCTAAGATCTGTAAGACCTTTGTTCAAATTATACTGTTGCCATGAAGTAGCGATATATAATATATGTGTGTGGGCGTACATACATACTACATTGCCCCCCATTTAAGTGTCCGGAAAAATGTGGAAAATAGTTTTCAACCAAGAATTTCTTGATTATTTATCGATTGCACTTAGACTCCAACACTTCTAGTACTTTTTTTCGTAGTTAGTATGGAATTTTATTCTTTACTGTAGACTACACCAGCTGTTATCAACCGGTGGTCCGTCAAAAAAATTGCACCGGTCCTCAGTCATGCCTATCGTTTTGTTTCTAAATTGAATGTGTTCTATTGTGATGGTTTACTTTTTCTCTTACTTTTTGATAATTTTACTGATTTTACTAATACGTTTGAAAGAAATTTTGACATTGCTTGAGTGCTGAGTATATTACCACATAAAAATTAACAGCATTAAATGAGCGGTAGCCTCTAACAAAAGTGAAAGTTTGCCAGAAATTCATTCATTCATATGCATAAAAATTTTCCGTGTCTTGCTCAAGCAAATGTACTCGAAAATATGGTAGTTTATATATTCTGTTCAAATAACTTCAATGTCATATTTGATGGCTACTATGATTGTTGTCACCTTTTGCTTTTTTTAATGCATTAGAAATATGCTATATCTCTCAACAAAACCAGACTTCTTAAAATAATTTAAAGATACGCGGATATAAGCATTATAAAAACTAGAGTAAATTGCATTTGTAGCGTGATAGTATAACTGCATTCGCGCGTAGTTGTATGAATTTTGTTTACAATCCTGCAATAGCAAATGTTAAATTATTGTACTTCTTTAAAATATTTAATTCACTGACAAAGAATACATAATCACTGTATTTTTAAAGTTTGTTTTTTCAGTCATAAATAAAATTAAATTTCCTACACTCGAGTACAAAAAATAATTCTGTGACTCAATTAGTACATGGCCCCTATAAATATACTTTCATTTTGAATTAAAACATTGTTACTTGTCCTTCAATTTCAATCACCTTTTGTGTTTTAGCAGGATAGCACCTTGAACCCCCCCCCCCCCCCCCCAGGATGAGCTCGCTGACAACACTTGGAAGGATAATTAATCAAGTTAATTTCAATCATTACTTGTATGCGGACAAATAACTTTTTTTTGAGGGGGGGTGCAATTTAAGTAATTAAAGAGTGAATATTTTAAGTTATAATTATCTGTAGCTACTAATTTCTTTACAAAAAAATTCAAAGAAATCTGAGGTAGAAAAAGAATTAGTTTGTGATGTAGCATTTAAATTGTTTAATTTAGTTCTTATAACTTTAGGATACATTTCATGTTGCTGTAACATTCTGGGATATTTAATGAAGTTCAACTTTCAATTCATGTATACATTTTTGATTTTAGCCCTTGCAGTTTAAACTAGACCCAAGACTAGCTCGTCTTCTAGGAATCCACACCCAGACTCGCCCAATTATCATTAGTGCTCTTTGGCAATATATCAAAACTCATAAACTTCAAGATGCTCATGAAAGAGAATATATCAACTGTGATAAGTACCTTGAACAGGTAAATTATCATTTTAACTGCTTAACTGGTTTTTGTTTTAATATTAGAAATGAGTTTTGTAAATTTGAATTTGAGTGTTTTTTTCCCATGTAGATATTCCAGTGCGGCAGGATGAAATTTGCAGAAATACCTCAAAGACTTCATCAGTTACTGCATCCAGCTGATCCCATTGTAATTAATCACGTTATAAGGTTAATATATATAATTTTTATTTAAAAAAGTTTTTATATAATGAAGTACCGTAAAATGGGGTGAATCGGAACACTTTTCAGCTTTGATTGCAAAAAAAGCAGTTAAAAGATTTTTTTTTTAATTTGATTTTCTGGGTAAAAATTTCGGTCTTGCTTTACTTTTGATATTCCAAGCAAAGACAAAACATTTTGAGCAGTTATTATTAAAATATATAGGAAAGTATGGGTGTTCCGAATCACACCGCTGATAGGGGTCAATCGGAACACATGTCAAAATTTTTATTTTTTTCAATTTAACCTGTAATAGGTCTCACAAACATGAGTAATGTTGATGGGGGAGAATAAGAACAGATAATTACTGTCAAATAAAAGTATAATTTCAATACCAGTAAACGTTTATGATTTGTCAAAAATCAAAATAATTTTGAACTTATGAAAAATTAAAATTAATTTTAAGAAATGCTTTTTAATTGAAATACAAAGCTTTAACATAAACTGAAGTCACTCTTATCCTCCACAAATATGTACTTGTCCTTAAAACTAGCAATTGTGACTTTGCTTAAGGTTTTTCATAGCATCTTCTGGGATGAACCCTGCCTTTTCTTTAGTTTCTTGAAATCTCTGGGTTTTGGAGACTGTCCTGAAAGATTTTAACGCTTATTCTTGTCTGTCTGTGTACTGGTCTTTTGCTATATAAAGTCTATATGACTTTTTCCCGCTTATTTTAAATAAAAAGAAGTCTCCTGGAGAAAAAATCTTTTGAAATCTGCAACTTTTTGTCATTCTAAGATCTAGTTGCTCACGAGAAGGGATAAACAGTAATAAATCCTTGTCCTTGTCTTGGTTAGAAGAATTGGGGTCAAAATCTTGATTTTTCAAACAGCTTCCTTCAAATAAGTTTGAATTGGAACAACAGAACAAAGTGTTCCGATTCACCCCGCAATTTTTTTTCCTATGGCATTTTTCAGAATTCTTCCTTTTTATGACACAATTTATAAAAAATGTAAATTCTAATGTGGTACTCTGTTGTTCAGATACATGCATAATTGAAACATACCAGTCTTAGGTTTAAAATATAAGAAGGTTTGTTCATGCATATGAAGTTTTGCATTCTATGAAAATGTGATGTTTTCTAGCATTCCACATGCAGCCCTCCTTAGAAGCCAGTAGCGTTTCCAGATTGACAAAAGTAATTTTTTCCTACTTCCTATGATCTTGCCTTTCTAAAAAAAAATTAATGGCGAAAAATACCCAATAGTATATTTATGAAGAATTTCTTTGTACGGTCGGGAAGTTTTGTTCCGATTGACCCCGCTGTTCCTATACACCCCATTTTACGGTATTTATTCAATATAGATGGTTTTGAAGAATGTCATAAAAATGCATCCTTTGAGATTAATTCAGTCAACTCTTAATAACTTAAAACCAGGTCTGTCATTTCAAGTTTTTCTGGGGGGGGGGGGGGGCAAAGGGTGCAAACACAATGCAATTTCATCCTAAAACAGCGAAAACCATGCCTACATATAATCAAATACATTGATTTTTCAAAACCAGGGGCGGGGGGAGGCATTGACCCGCACTAAATAACGGGCTCAATTATGCCTAAAGATGTAAACAAAAAAAGTTTTAAAAAGTTATTTTTTTTCTTTATAATGGGTTCCCAAACTTTCTCTGGACACCCTACCCTATCTGTATTATAACCACCTCCAACTATTCAGCAAGCATCAGTTTTGAAAATATTTTACAGCAGTACCTAAGAAATTCAAAAAAGGGGATAAGTCCAACTGTGTTTACAAAATTAAGAACTTGTTAAAGTGAAACTTTAAAAAAATAAATGAAAGCAGTCAAAAATATATTCTTTTTTTAAGTGTCATAAGATAAGTTACTTGCTGTAAAGATATTTTTATGTCATACTAATTGTTAACTTTATCCAAACTATAAGTGTTATAGTCTATCTATTATGCACTATTTCTGAAAAAGAAAAAAAAATATTCTTGAGAAGGCTAGGAGGGGACCTTCCCATAACTGGAAACTACAAATTACTTGAATCAAAAATTTACTGAAGCTGCTTTTGGGGGGGGGGGGATTAAAAAGAAATGTTAAAATACTTTTTTTTATACATTTGGTTAATTACTTTTAAGATCTTAAATTTTAACTTGATGAAGGGGAAAGAGGTACACAAGTGAACTTTTTTTTTTAATTTTATTTATTTTTCAAAAAATGTTATCAGTTTCTGAGAAATAATGATGATTGAATAGTGTTTTCGTAGTCAGTTTTTAACCAATATCAGGGTTCGCATTCCTCCTAAAACTCATAAATTTCCAAAAAGTTTCAGGCCGCCTAAAATTCCTAAAATTGTACTAAAATTTTGTGGCATTCCTTAAAAAAAGAAAATTTACACGAGCAATTTAGGGGAACTTAAAATGCCTTTCTAAAAGTATTTTATGGCCAAAAGTGAACTTTTCCCTAGATATTTAAATGTGATAAATAGACATTTTGCAAAATATTTCGTTAA
>JAXGGA010003650.1:0-99107 GCA_038373865.1 Uloborus plumipes
GATGGAGGCACATTGGCTCTATTCGATGCGAAACTGCACTAGGAATTTTAATTTCGCTGAAAGATAATCCAAAGTCAAACGGATACATCAAAGGATCTTTTACAAGCCGCATAATCATACGACATGGGCATTCTGCTTTTCGAAAATCCACCGACAGGCCATCGTGGGTCAGAACCCGGGTTCACGGCCTGGAAGGCCAACACCTTACCAACACGTCACCAGCCGAGTAAAGAGTGCATTTAAAAAGTTGGAATTCAATGTTCAACTGAAAAGGTTTAAAGTCGACAACTTTTTTTAAACTCATAATAAACTTTAAAAACATTTAATTTAACATCTTTCTTTTTTTTCCAACGCGCTTGCGAAAATAACATGCCTCAAAATGCTTATGTATTATCAACTATAAGTTGAGTTGCATTAATAAACACAAAATTAATATTCTGAAAACTGTCATACCCTTTGGTAAATGTTAACGAACTATCTCGAAATGTTTATTATTATTTGACTTTTAGTTTTTTGATGAAACGTAAAAGTTATTGCCATTAAAGTTAAATCACTTTGATATGTTTTTAAGGAAAGCTAAAAATTATTCTACGAAAGAAACAGGAAAAAAAATTAATTAAAATTTTAATTGAGAGAACTTACTTTCTGTAACACTGAAAAAACAAAACAAAAAACCTTTGCATATGTATGACTTTTTTAGCAATGTAGTTTTTCTCCAGGCATAAAAAAATATTCCATATTTATCTTAAGCTCTCATCGTGTTTTATTTTTTTTCCTAAGGAACGTGATGAATGTACACAAAATAAGGAAAAGTACTTATTCCTCTTTTACTATGTGTAAAAAAATACGTTTGATAAAGATATTCAGTCACTTCGAAAAAAAATAGAGAGGTAAATGCTTTCAAAAGCAGCCATTTAACATAACGTAAAAATTTAGCTTCTAGTTCCGCCTCCTTTTTTTAAAACTTTTTTTTTTCTTAGTCTTTACCTTTTCTTGTAAACAATTCATGTAAGATGATGTATCGGAGGTTTTAAAAAAAAAGTCAGTTCTGTAAAGCTCTTCAAAACAGTAATTGATCTAGGAACAACTTTTTAATGTCTTAAAACTACTTATTTGACAACACTTTACTCAGCTATCATATTTACTTTTGTTGAAACAATATACTGATGTTATATGTCTTAGCTGATGTACCAAAACTGGCAGTGTTTTTCTTTTACTTTTTTTTCTCACCCTAGCCAAGTTTTAAAATTCTTATTTAAAGCTATTTACAGCACGAGGATATTACTTATGTTTAAAAAAAAAATTCTTCACATAAATACCCATTAGTCCGTTCCCAAAATCAACAATTAATCTAAACTTTCTACGTGTTCCCTGTACGAAAAAGAACCAATTGCAGTTATCGAAGAGAAGGGTATCCATACCATTCATGAGCTTTTAAATTCGGCTCAAAATGTTGCTATTGCTATTACAGATGACTTTTCAGACTCCCGCTATGACAAGGAGGCGGGGGGGGGGGGGCATAGTTTCCACCTATTCAAATGACAAATCTGAATTTTTATGGTGGTTACACGAACTTAATTTATCATGCTGGAAAAGAAAATTAGAAAATATAGTGTAAAGAAAAAAAAAAGTTGCAAGCGAGGGCAGTAGGGTTACAGTTTACAAATGTTTCACAAATTGTTTCATCTCTTGTTTTTGCAGATGGTTCATTTTCGCTTGCCGATTATTAGAAAATCCATAATGAAGATTACTTATTATTGTTTAAAGAAAAAAAACGAGTTTTTGCAAATGCAACAAAAAGAAATTCATTGTGCCTTTTGCAAGTACAAAATAGTCTCCACGTCATTCGTGATAAACTGCCGACAAAATACTGTCGGCCCCGCTTAAACGAATACTGTCGGTTCCAAGAATTACTATTCGATTAAACGAGGTATTCGATTAAGCGGGGATCTTTAACATTACGCCTATGGCATCGGTTCCGAGATATTTTTTTCATATAAGCGGGGTATTCGTTTTTCCGTTACCCGATTAAGCGGAGACGACAGTATATTGATTGCGCTGGAAAAAAATACTTCATATTGTGTGGGTGAATTATGATGACCAATAGACAAAATCCATCCCCTCCTGTCCATTTAAACACATGACGTAAGTTGGAATCTTGGTGGAACTATTGAAAATCTCTGCAATTTAAAAAGACTATCAGCGCGGAACGAAGAACGTCATATAAAGATGCAAAAAACACACAGATTTTGAGACAGATAAAGGGAGCGGGTGGCATAGTCCAGTAATTTTACAAAATAATTCCAAATTTTGAGGAGCATTAGATACTAGAGAGTAAACAAGCTCCATCTTTTACACGTTGATATTAGGCTCGAACTAAATTTGTATAATATTTTTGTGCGAAATGATGTTACTAAAAACTTTGTATTTTTTAATCGCACGTTCTTGTACGAGTAAAATACAATAAAAGCTAAAAATATACTTGAATAAAAACTTTTCTGCGGGTTAAAACACAACTCATATTTTTGGTTGATGTCTGAAAAGCAGCCCTTTGCTTATACCTGTAAAAATATTATGAATAGAATAATTAATGTTGCTATTGTTACAATAATATTAAATTTACAAATACATTCAGCAAATATTTAATTACAAACAAATAAAAAAAGTTATTCGGTAATTCCGTCAGCTAAAAGTGTAGTTGTGATGTATACGTTAAATTTTGTGCTTCATAAACTTTTACGAAAAAAGTTACGTTGTGGTTAAAGTAGTAAAACACATTGTACTTGAAATCATTAAATAATTAAGTTAAAGTAAAATAAAAGCACTTTAAATATATTTAAAAACTAGCGAATTTCAAAAAAGTTTTCTCCTCCAAAATTATGTTGTTTCCATGGTCTAACCAGATTTTACAAACTATCATGCAGTTCAACTGATGACAGCCCCAAAGCTCTTTCATGTAATAAAGCTGCTGTACTCTGCTTAGTGAAAGTTGGAATTAGTGTTCCAAACGTCAAGTGTCTAGGGAGCGGTTGTGAGAAATTCTACAGATTTTAAACTTAAAATAAAATTTAATTCTCAAACAAGTTTTAACTAGTAATGCAAAGCAATCCAATTTAGAATCACGAAATAAGGACGAATACATTATTAATAATTTATTTTTAATAAATTATTTGATTTAGCTGCTATTTTGGCTAGTGAGTTTAATGAATGAAGAGCTTGAAAATGATCGTATAGGTGCGATAGTAGTAAACTAATGTTGTAACACAAATGACAAGTAAATAGAATTGTTTAACAATATAAAATCGTAATATGACAAAAAGGCTTCATTAACCACAGGAAATTGTATTGCAGTGATGTTGATGATAGAAGAAACGACTTAGTAACGAATTATCTTTATTTTACGAATTATTTTTACAAACAATGAACTGAGGATCTATCCGCTAAATAATGCTTAATAGCACAGCAATTACGAAAACAAAACAAACAACAATACCTCGACGACTACTGTTTGATATTTTAACACGCAACCTTGATAGAATTTACGCATGCGTCAGGTCTCTTCTGTTTTTTTTCAAAATAGAGGTGATAGAAATTTTTAAAACATAACGAGTGTCAGGGTTTTTTTTTCAATCGGGATTATTTTACTAGACGCGTTGGTTGGTATGTTTTTATGTGTGTGTGTGTGTTTTTTTTAATAATTCATGCCCCTTCCTTATCTGATGTACGAAATAAAAAAATACTAGATTAAGCAGTACTGGTGTATTTTCTTAATCAAGAAGTCACCCCTTTTTAGAATAGAAGCGTTCAACGGTGTTAGTGGTGGCTTTCGTAGTCGGACATGTCAAATTGCGAACTGGGTATCGAAAAATTCTATGGAAACTCCTTATTAATATTGGTGCCCTTGGCGGTTTGGATACTATACTCATCTTCTGTGGCATCAGTACACATCATATTCCAACATTTATGCTTGTCAAATATTGTTCATTCATCTCAAATATATGATAAGAAATCTAAACTGTGAAAAATGAATGTTGTTTTTACAGTATAATACAGCTAATTTTACAGTAATAAACTGTAAAATTGCTAACTTTACAGTACTAAACTGTAAAATTGCTACTTTTAGAATAATCTCTACTAATAATAAAGCTGAAGGTGGTTCTGTCTGTCCTTCTTTCTTTCTTTCTTTCTTTCTGTCTGTCTGTCTGTTACGCGCGTAGCGCAAAAACCGTTCGGTCGATTTTCATGCCACTTGGCACAAAATTAGTTTGTAGCATGTAGTTTTGCACCTCGAAGCGATTTTTCGAACATTCCATTTCGTTCTTTTTCTATTCGAATTCTTAGAGGAAATTCGATAAAATAGGGAAGAAATATTCCATACACATTTTCAAGTCTTATGTCATTCGAAAGCTTGAAATTTTCTGCACAAAATGACGTTTTTTCGAAGTTTCTACGATCATCAGGAGAGCTGTAACAATTGTTTTTAGAATCCCGAAATTCAAGGCTTACCTTCAGTAAAGCAAGCCAAACGATTCTAAAATGGCTTTGCTCGCAAATAAAATTTGTTTGAAAATAGAGATGAAATGAATTATTTTATCAACGGAAATCAACTTTTCATGTTGTTACCATGGTTACGTTTTTATTTCGTTCTTTTTCCCTTAATAATTTTAAAAATGTATTTGTTTTTGTAACAATCCAAACTCCAAGCCTTATTAAAATTAGTCAAATGAAATATTAAAAACCGTGATAAGATGGCACCTGTCAATCAAATGAGAAATCGAGTCCTTTCCTTAAAATACAGGATACCATTCTAAATTTATCGTCTGCAAAACATATTTTACTTCATTATTAATTTATTTCAATATAAATTGCAGCAAATGGCTTGAGTGAACGAATTTAGCTTTTAATTTATCGTTTGCTGGTTGATCTTTGTCGATGTTTATTGTTTTTATTATCATTGTGAAGAATAATGCACGAAATTTCTATGACTAATACTTAAAATTTTTAGGATCAGTTGAGTTTAAAAGAAAAAATTGCTCCAAATATACTTTTGCAATGTGATTATTTATTGTTGGACTGTAATTTGTAGCAATAATTGCATTTAATAAATAATGAAAGACAATATTAAAAATTATTTTGTTGGCGACATTTTTACAATTTGGCATTCAATTCTATTTCAGTATATTTACTTCTATCTTATTGCGATATTGCAACGTTCTTTCTAAAGTATGTCATTTCGGAAAATGTATTATTTTGTTTTTGAAGTTAGGAAAGAAAACTTTCTTCTTCTTTTAAACTTTGACAAGATTTCTGTTGGTTTCTGTGAGCAACAAAATTTTTCTTATTTTTTCTTTTGGCTTATTTTTGTGCACCTATCTTTGGGGTTGCATTCGAATGTCCCCAAGGGGGTGATTTACCCCTTTTATGGGGTAATCAGGGCTTTCAATGCAGACCAAAGTGATATGAATTGGCGCGACCACTTGGCGATATCTCGCCAAGCTTTTGGTCACCAAGTGTTTGACGCCAATTTGGCGACATATCGCCAAGTTGGCAATAAATTTAGCGAAAAAAATTTTTTTTTTTGGGGTTCAATTTGGCGCTATTGGCGATATTTTGCGAAAAATCTACTGAATGATGTTAAAATCGGCGATATTTAGGAGATTAATCATTGTAAAACATTTTTTTGCATTGTTTCGTGGCAAACTAGGGATGCAAATGTTTGAATTGTTATCTTACTCACTTCAAGCACTATTTTAGCACTTAAGGCATCTACTAAGAAATTTACACGTAAAAGGAAGTAGTGTAGGGTCCATACCAAATTTTTATATCATACTTTGAAGGAATTATAGTTGAATTATAACTAAAATAGAGTATTTTTTTTCTGCTATATCATTTTTTTACAAATGAACTTTTAATTTTATACCACGGGCAAAGCCGTGCGGGTACCGCTAGTTAACTATAAAATTGCTAAATTTAAAATTTAATACCATGCATTTTACAGTTTTAAACTGGAATCTCTGCTGCCAGTAATATACTATTGATTTTACGGTATAATGCAGCTAAATTGTATGGCAATTATCAGTAAAATTGCTAACTTTACAGTAAGAAACTGTAGAATTGCTAGTTCTCTAGTTTATTACTGTGCATTTTACAGTTTTAAATTAGGAACCTCGACTGCCAGTATTATACTGTAAAAACTGTAGTGCATTTTTTGCCGTGTATTTAATTAAAATAGGATTTTTCTTTCTTGCATTGACTGTTTTTAACAACAATATATTTTACAGCAGGCTACAAAAGGTTTTAGGAGTACTAAGCATTTGACCTTTTCCCCTACGGCGTTGAATAATTTCAAATCAAAGTCAGTCTTTTATTGCACAAAAAGATTTGTTCTCATTTACCACAAGGTGCTTGGTTGCACAAAACTCCGCTTGATTATGATAAATAAGGTGTCAAGAGGTCACTGAAAGTCAACGTTTGTAAATAAATGACGTTTCTCGGCAATGCAACAAAGGGTACTAAATTACGGTACGCGACAGAACACGAACAAAGAGATATTAAATAATGGAAAGTGAGTGGCATATTACATACCATAAATTTGAATATATCTTGACAGTAAGTTGGATGTGTATAAATTTTTGTTTAGAACGTATCATCATATTGTAGTCACATAAATGTTTAATATTTGTGAGATGAACGATCCATGTTGAATAAATAAATGTGAGCTCTTTGTGATTATATTCCGACTCCTATTTAAAATAAGCCTTTTCCATGAATTGTAAGTAATTTTTAAGTATTTTTTTAATTAATTAATTTAAGTATTTTTTTTTTCATTATTCAACTCGATTGAAGGTAAAACTTGCCTGATCTGGATCCTTCAGAAAATTTATTATTTCTAAGAGTGAAACGGGTATAAAAGGACACCAATTTAATATCATTTAAATCAGGGGTGGCCAACCCGCGGCACGCTTGCCACAGCGTGCCTCAATGTGGCATGGCAAAGCAATACCAGTGGCACGCAAAGACTTTTTGAAAAAATTCCAAAATTGAAGGGAAAATGTTGATCTCAAAAATATTGATAAAAACAAAAACCCTTAAACCGATAAATATAATGATATTATGACGATTAAGTGTCAGGAGGCTGGCTTACAAGTTGTCTTAATTACAATATTGCAAAGTACTTAGCGTTAGCGTCGGACATCCAACGAAAGCTGTGACGCTACAGACAATGCTTTGTTAAAGCATATTTTGGCTTGCCACGAATGAAACTTTTGATACTGCAGAATGGATTCTTGATCTGCAATAGTTTCAGCTATGGGTGATAAAATTCTTAACAAAAGTAACTAATTAGGGAACTAGATTGAACAAAATTCGGTATGTTTGCGCAAATGTAGATCCTTAAATTGTTTTTGTTACATTACCTGAAAATAATTCGGGAAAAAAAAATCTTCAAAAGTATCATCGAATCATTTATCATAAACTTCTTGTCAAAGAATGAGATTTTTTCTCTACTGGTGACCGTCTAGAGTTCACTGAACTAACAAACTACGAATTATAGCTCTGAATGTTTTGTGAATTTTTCTTATTCGAAAGAGGAGAGCATGGCAAGTTACTCCTTCATTGAAATGTGCAATAGCTGTCCAAAGGAAAAATAGTCATAAGATTTTAGAATTTTAGGGAGTGTGTTTTTTAAAATGTCTGGAAGGAAAGCAATGAGGACTTGCTTCTTAGGAATGAAGAATAGCAAATGAATTCAACTATATTATCTCTTATATCATGCATTTAGATTTTTAAATTACAAATAGTACAAGAAGAGTTTCCTAAACCAGTATAGGCTATCTACATTCTTTTATGATGAACCTTCAGTTTTTTTCTCTCTACTTTGGTGAAAAAAGAATAAAACATTAAATTTAATACTGAAAGTATCAACCCAAATTTAATAATTTTCCAGTGATGCATGGAGAAAATTTTACACCTATTTTAAGTATACATTCAGTGTTATGTGTAATGATTTTCAATACCATAAAAAAAAATGCTGATACTTTCAAATCCTTTGTCTATTTCTCTGCAAGGCGCTACTTATTACCCTTCTGAAATCCAAATCAGAATTACTGACCTTTTGCATTGGTGATCAAATATAAAAGCTTACTTCAACAGAAAGTCATCCATGTTATACAGAAATTTAGAAATTTGTTCTAACAAAATTTTTTTCACCTTTATACACTTTAGCCGTCTGATGCTGTTGTAGATTTGGTTCAAAATACGCTTATGAGCAAATATTTTCTGTTATGAATACAGAAAAATCTAAATACCGTAGAATATTAATTGATAGCACTTAAAACACTTGAACTTCTTAGCATTCTCAAGAACTAATCCTAAAATTAAAGACTGGGTAAAAAGGATACAGACACTTATAAACCACATTAAGTACATAGTTTAACTTTTAGAATAGAATGTTTGATTCTATTTGTTTCTCTTTTAAGCATGACTGACAGAACTTATAAAAGTGTTTATTAACGATAACTCTTAAGTTCGGACTTGTTTTATCTCTATTATCATTTAGATTTCAATTGCTCAGAATTAAGAGAAAAAGTGTTTCATTTGAGTAAGAATTACATAGTCAGCCAACCTAAAATCTATTTTCAACTTTTTAAAATTTTTCAGCTTGTTGGCAAAATGCAATGTGGCACGCTGAGCTTTTTCTATCCAGATAGTGGCACTCTCCCTAAAAAGGATGACCACCCCTGATTTAAACGGTCAAGAAAAAATCGAATAAAAAAAATAAACAAATAATGTACAAAGTTTTCTTAAAAGTCAATTCCTACTTAGGTCTTGTTTGTTGGTGTGTAGAAAAAGCACAAATCCGATTACAAAGCATGTTTAGAGATGGACCAAGTAGAAATGAAAACACATATCTGCAAAAAATTCCAACTAAATTTATTGACATTTTTCAGCTTTTAAAACTTCTGTAAAATTTTAGAAATCAAGTCCTTAAGTAATTACTCGAAACGAAACTTTGTGCAGTTGACTAAACTGTCACCTGTATTTCAATATTTCTTTAAAAAATACTTCTTTTTGTTTGAGAAAATTACTTTCATTGAAATGTTTTAAAATTCATTATGATTTGCTTTAATTTAACTTTTACTTTATACTTCTTAATTATTATCTCTTTATTCTCCTAATAAACACAATAACGTTCTTTCATTAAAATCACATTCAGAGAAATCTAAGATCTTGAAACGAGCCCCATTTAAGAGTGGGTTTCTGTCAGAAAAATTAATTAAAAGGCAATGCAATTTCCTTCAGTGTTTTTTATTTTTATTTTTTACTTTTTGAAAAGTGCTAATTGTCATCTTTCTTAATAATGAAGACATCATTAACGCTTTTTAATGATCGGTAATTAAATTACTTTTTCGGATTTCTCTTGGTTTAAGAAACTTTAATGGCTTAGGGGAATATTTGGAATAAAAAGATCCCAGCTAAAAGGTTGAATACAAGCGAAAATTAGGCTTTTGAAAAATTACTGCATGCTGCTTGTAAGTATCGAATTGCGAATTTATTTTTAGCTTAAATAAATACGTTCTAAACAACGGCAGTTTAGAAAGTCAAAATTTAAGTATTTATCTTTTTGTAGTGTGTAGTTTTTAATTATACATGGTGATAAATATACATTAGAAATGCTATTATCAAAAAAATAATGTGTTCAAAATCATGTTTTTGAGCATCAACTAAAGATTTAAAAAAATTTTAAAAATTTTGTGCGTTTTTTTATTTGTATCGCCTGTATTTTTTATATTATGTTTTTTAATACTTGATACTTTTGTCATGTGTTGAATTGTAAAATAGGGTAAGTCGGGGTACCACGCCACACCTAAGAAGAAACCTTTTAAAAACATTTCATGATAACACAAGAAAAAATTTGATACTTCTTAAATTTCTCAATATAAAGTCCTGATACTGTGTAAAATCTATCATGACCAAAACTTACGATTTTTTTTTATTGAGGTAAAAAAATTGCAACTTTGGGCATGTAACATTGACAGGCAGTTAATATTATTCCGTCCTGCAGCTTAATAACCCCAATTCGGGTAACATTACAAAATGTTTTATAACAAGCAAAATCTTGTATTAATAAATTAAACTAATGGAAAAACAATAAAATTTCCTGAAATTTTGCTGAAAAAGTTACTGGTATCCATGTTGCAAGTAACTTTTAACCGTAAAATATTTTTTTACTGTAAAATTTTACGGAAGAGAAAACGAGAATTAAAAAGCGCGAGATACGAATGACAAGGATCGAACCCGGGACCCATTTTTTTTACACTGCTTTACTATTCACGGTACCAGATGAGACACATCAGGCGAGCGGAAATGGAGCATCATCTGTATCTTAAATTAAGTCACGTGGTGATCAATTGGTGTTGCAATCGCATTGTTTTTATCCGTACAATTCACTGTAAAACAATTATGTTAGAAATTTATAACTGAATCAAAGTGCATTGACGGCAACCTTTAATTGTTTTAAAAGAGGAACAAGTTAATTTTTTGGGGGAAATGTCAAAAAAGCAAATTCTCATGCCATCATTCTTCATCCCAATGTAGAATAATGTGCAACGAAATTTTGAAATACAGTAAAAGTTTTTGTTTCCAGAGAGAGATGATGCTTGGAATTTTTTTCATCGTAAACCGTACTAGACATTCCGGGCCCCGAAATAAAGCAAAAGGACAATATTTCTTTCTAGAAATGCTTCTATACTAATTGTTATCTCATTAATGAACAAAAGTACAGAACTACTATTAAATAAATCGTGAAATTAAATCCTTTAAAGCCCTGACTCATTTTGCCCCACTGGTGACCCGTTTTACTCCACGCTATGGGGTAAAATGGGTCATTTACAACACATTTTCTAACTTATTATGGGTATCTATATTTTGTTTTTTCCGAGATATTTCACTTTAAATGTCACAAGGAAGAGTCATTTGCATATCCTGAGCAGTTTATTCACTGGTTGAATTAATATATTTTTTCTGTCAAAGCGTTTAAAAAAGTTGACCAAAAGCGAGAAAAACCATAGCAGGATCAACCTACGGTTTTCATGTTCCTAATGCAATGCTTTATAATACAACCGCGCCATTGTATCTTAGTTCCTTTATGCTTATTCGTTGAATAAATTGAAATGAAAAAAAAAAGTCTTTTTTCGGACACAAAAAACAATCGTTAGACAGGGGGTATATTTTTTGTTAAATTCCGGCAACATTAGCTTTAAAATGTGGTGTAAATCATGGAATTTGATTAAAAAAACGAGAAAGTTTCCATGTGGTTAAGAAACAGGCTAGAGAAATAATATGTAAGAAGATTACTGTCCTCGCTTGCAACTCAAGTTGACAGTGACGTCACTACGAGCGAAAGAAAAACCAAGGAAAACCGAGTAAACAGAAACCTTCTTGGCAAATTAGAGAAGATCGCCAACTGTGTGTGAACTCTATAGACTGGCGCGCTTAATTCAAATGGATGTACGCTTTCGCGCTACTCCGCTCGTAAAATTGAAAATATTAGAAAAATTATGAATATTATGACAAACAAAAATTCTACATATGCATAGATGGAACACTCTAATCCAATTTCTGAAGGGAAGGGTGTAATTTGACCTAAAATTCGGACAGCGCGCAAGGAGCTACTTCCTTTGTTTGGTCTCAGTTTATTTCTTTATAGTCAAGAAAGGTTGCAGCTGAGTATTATTTGTTTTCAGGCAAAAAAATGCTGTTTTATTCAAGAGGCATCTTGTTTAGTTTGCTTTAATCTTTGAAATGCGTTAGCCGTTTAATTTTTTATACCATGACTATTACAATTTATTTTGAAATTTCTAAATTACATTTGAAAATAAACTTTTCAGATACATGTAATGCTTTATGTTCCTTATTGCAATTAATTTTTATTTAAGAGAAAAAAACGAAGAAAAAATCTAATTACAAGCCTAAGTACTTTAATTAAGTTAAGTGTCTTGTATCCATCTTCTTTGGGAAAAAGTCTCTTTTCAAAAAAAGGCTTTGAAGCTTCCGCCTTTGAAAAAAATAGACTTACTTTTTTAATCTTTAATCGTACCTTGTATCTAAATGAACATTTAAACTCATTTCAAGGTAACAGTAAATCTACCTTAAAAAAGAAATTAATTAATAAATTAAAAACAAATAATTGACTGAAAAGGTCAACTCGCTTCTGAAGGATATATTTCTTCTTCGAGAGCCTTTTTTTGCAATTAAGTCGTGTAATTTGAGGATTACATAATTAGTTATTCATTGATAAGAAATACTTTTTTTAATCTGCACTACATTCACTTCCATTTTTTCTTTTTTCCCTCTGTTAATTTTTGCCAAAGCGGTGACAATTATTCTTAGTGTTTTTCACAATCCATTTGACTTTAAAGCAGCGTGGTTAATTAAAATAATTATTCATTTTTTAATAGGTTACTCTGCTAAATCAATTAACCATGTGCGTCATATATTTTTTATCAGTAGCTGAAAAAAAAACTTTGATTTTTTTTCATTCAAGTGACGCAATTATTAATGAATTCTAACAAAACAAGTTGCATTCGTAAGAGATATAAGAAAAATATAGCGCTTCAGAACTGTCAAATACATTTACTAATGCCAAGTAGTACAGGGTATTACCAAAAATTAATGTTATTGAGTTCACAGAGAAACAAGTAGGATTAGCTAGTTTAGTTAATTACACGTTTTAATAGGTTTCGGGGTACTTTTATTATAGGGGTGACTATAGCTACGCCATCAAAAATCTTGGAAAATAGAATCTTGACGCATTTTGAAACAATTAGAGGAATTATGAACATATGTTTTTGTTGTTATTTCTTCTTAAACAAGTTCTGAGAGGAAAATCGTGCTCATATTATTTTTATTTGTTCATCGAGATTTTTTTTTATATACTCGTTAAACTTAAATAATTAGTGGGGGTCACTTTTATCGCATCATAGTGCCAACAGTATATTCGAATTTTATTTTAGTCAATTTGTTAATCACATCAGGAACATCTGCTGCCAGTATCATACTATAAAAATAAAAGTTTATCTTTTGCTGTGTAGTCTAGATGTAGAGAGCAGCAATATTTTTGCAATGTAGTAATAACTATGTTAGCTGTAATTCGTTACAAATTGCATTTTTAAATGTTTTGTGTAATTGGATATGCAAATATTTTGTACAGCCTATTTATCTAACTTTAAAGGTATTTTTTTGAACTTAATAGAAATAATTAGTTTGTATTAAACTTTAGTTACATTACACATGTTTTTCTTGTAAATTTTTTAATTGTGCAGTTGAAAGAAAAAACATAACAAATGTATGTTCGCGTGTGTTTTCAAGAAATGTAATTATCTACGCTGCAACAAAACTCCTTTTCATGTTTAACTTGCATATTTCTTCACTTTTTTCCCCCTGACGAATGAGATAAATGTGCAAGATTAAGAAGAGTAGTTATGAAAAACAACAGACTTAATTAGTAGAAGAAAAAAACTTGACAAATGTTCACTATTCTTCCTTTGAAAAAATTTTGACGTAAAAAATAAAGCAAACTCCTTAACGAACTATTTCGCAACGTTAAACGAGTGTAAAAAAAAAAAACACCAGAGAAATAACTAATATTGATATTTTATATTATACACTTAAGCAACTAACAAAGTTTAATTTCTCGCAGCTCCTTATGTAGTTTTTCGAGTTTTCATGCACATTTCGGTCGATTCTTATCCTTTTTCCCCTTGTTGTTCTACCAGATGATATTAGTCCTTCATAGCCCCTAGATAGCGCTAATATCTCAAAATTGACGAAATAGTAACTTTCATCTTTTTTCCCCCTGGCCCTTCATATAAATTCATGAACTAAAGATTTTTAATTGTTTTTACACTAATTTGGGTCGCACCAATTAGGGTCTCCATTCATTTGTTGGTTTTTTAATATTGTAGTACTGTCCTTAGACGTTATTACTTTAACGTTAAAGTGATAGTTTTGTAATGCTCATTAACCTTGTAATTTGAAGGACATTAGTGGAAGATTGCCCCGTGAAAAAACATTCATTTAACACTAGAACCGCGGAAGGGGTCAATTTGACCCAAAGCCAAGTTTAATTTACCACCACGCGAAAAGTATAAATCGAAGAAACAATTCCTTTTATGACTTTTAATCATTTGAGGGGAAGAGTGTTTTTCCAGATTTAAAAATTTTTGGCATTATTATTTTTTTTAGTTATTAGCACTTATACCTATAACCGCGGTGAGGGTCAATATGACCCTCGAGAAATATTGAAGCACTAATGACTAAAAACGTACATTTTCTGGTCAGCAACTGTAACATATTTCTTCCTCACCTAAGAATTTCTGAAATGGAATACATAGGCAGTAGTTTAGCAGGAGAGGGGTTAGCGGGGGGGGGGGAATAGCCCCTCCCCTCCAAATTTGAAGAATTTATATTTTTCCATATAATTCGGTGTTGTTTTCAGATAAAATTTGTATTCAGCACGCACCCAATTCCCTCCCTTAAAAAATTAGAAATGGTAGGGCGGGGGGGGGGGGGGGGGTCCGTAGCCAATTCCCTTGGACTGAAACAAAAGCATTTTGATCGGTTGGTTTTGAGCATTATGATTGGTTTGAAACTCAGGTTACGTTTGAACACGATATAAAAATTACAAGGGAAATATTTTATTTTGTATGTAAGAACTACTTTCGTAATCAGACTGTCCAGGAAGCTATAAAATATTCAAAACAATTATCTATGAAGTATTTAGAAGGTCATGATAATGATGAAACTGTTTTACTTTTGAGAAGTTAAAAGTAAAGATTACTGGTGATGCCCTTGTAAACGCTGTTCTTTCTCTTCGCAGAAATTATGAAAACATATTAAACTTAAAAAAAAAATGATTCGATAAAAACTACACGTACGGATCGAAATTTTAAAATTAAATCAACAATAACATTTAAAGTGAGAAAATAGTAATTTGACAAAGAGGAGAGAGTTTTGAACTTCTTTCACATTGGAACAAAAGATACGATTTTTGATGGAAGAAGGTGGCCAACACCCAATACTAAACGCAGTATTATCCACAACAGTCCTTTGCGTGTTTTTATTCTTGTTATAAAGAAATTGATATTGAAGTACATAAGGAAATGCGCGGAAGATGAAACATATGGGCTGCTAAATATCATTGAAGTAAAGTGAAAAGACGTAACGTCTTTTTACGGCACACGTACCGTAAATCACTGATCTGGAGTACTAATAAGTAACATTGGAAGAAATAAATATTTTCATATCAATTTTGACATACCTAAAATATTTCTTGCAAAAAACCTCCAACTTAATAGTTTGGAGCCAAAGGAAGGCAGATCATATTTTTTCCAGAATGCATTGCTAAGAAACTAAGTTCATGGAATGATGAGCTTTTTATATGCTTTGACCTAAATTAGGAGCAGCTTTTACGTAATATTTTGCACCTTGATGGGGCAATCTATTATTTGGTTTTATGTAAAACGATAACTGAAAAATTTGCAAGTAGGCACCACTTCAAGACTTGATTGGAAAATCATGACAAAATTTTGTTCTTTCTCATTAAAAATAAATAAATTAATAAATATAGGTAGCAAACTCTAGTGTGTGACGCAACAAATGGAAACGACAGACAACCGTAAATTAAATGCAAACAAGACAGATTCCAAAGTCAAATTGTAAAAATAAAACATTAAATATCTGTTCAAAGTACCTAGCTCTTATTTGTGCAACGTATGCAAAGCATACATTTACGTTTTATTCACAACTCATTCTATAAACTGTCGATTATTTTTTAAACTATAACTAACCGAGAAAACTTATTATTACTGTTTTTAAATACAGCTTAACATATTGAACTACGTACTCTATTTTCCCATTTAAAATAGCAAATGTATGTATATTTTGTTGGATATACGTTTTTATACTCAAAGTAATAAAAATTTTAAAAATGCGATATTGTAATAAAAAAACCGTTGATAACTGTTGTTTTATGCAAATAATTTAACTAGAATTCTTAGAAATATTAATTATTACTCTTTTAAAAAATATTTCAGTTAGCTGAACTAAGCGTTTGCGCTTATTTCATTGAATTACTAGCTGGGGTCAAAATGACCCCTTCCGCGGTTCTAGGTATATCGAAATTCCCGCGGTTCTAGTGTTAATAAAGGAACTCATCTTTTTGAAAAAAAAAAAAAAAAAACTCACTTTGTTCTCTTATAAATGCAAGTGTGAGTATGTTCTACGCAAAACCTTTTTTACTCTTTTTTTTTTTTTTTTAATTTTACAAAACGGTATTCTGCTTTGTAATGTTATTTTGATGTAGTTGATTTTCAAGGTGCAAATCTGAAATATATTTTAAGCCACCGTATAGTTATTTTTCATATCTGTGTGAAAACATGTTGTGAAACTACGCCCCTATAAGAATGGAAACAAGTGGGCAGACTTATCCTCTGACGCCAAAGGATTGTTTGTTAAATGCTGCTAATACGCAGTTTTTCAATCATTAAAGCGCTTTTCAACGTCCATTATTATAATTGGATGACTACACCATTTTCGAATAGATAATTCATTTCTTGGAATTAAATATACAGTGTGGTTATAAATTGACGTGAGGTGTTTGGAGGCATATAGCGCGTGAAGTACTTGGGGAAACATTGCCAAATTTCATGGGCACACATATTAGATCATGGGATTTCGATTTCTGAATAGTTTAAAAAAGGCCACCAGGGGAAATTTTGGCACTATAAAAGTGTATGGCTCTGATTGTCGAAGAATTAAATGTGTCCGTAAATCAGGGTTACTTGGACCCACAAGAGGGCTACTTGAGCCCACAGTAAAATGATAAAATATGGGTTTGGTACTAGCGTTAGAGACTGCAGAGGGCTTCTACCTGGTGGAAAAACGAGGAACTACGTGCAAGTCTTCAACTATAAGGTACCAAACCTAGATTTTATCATTTTATTGTAGTGGGCTCAAGTAACCCCCTAGGGTCCAAGTAACCCTGATTTACGGTACTGACAAAATATGCATCCATTTTATTTTCAAAAAGGGCTCTTTTATCGCAAATGTAGTTCAATATGATGACCATTCTAAAGTTGCAAGAACTGGATACGATACACAACATTTTCCACGGTTGCTCTTAACATATTAAAATTGATTTCTCAGACTTTTAAAGTTGCAATATATTTTAAACTTACTGTATCAGAAACATATCTTTGATACACAACACTTTTCAGCTATCCCCATCCCCAAAAAGAACATGGATTGAGATTGGGCGACCTTGGGGCCATACCGAATATTATACCGCGATCATATTAAAGCTCATTTGCAAATAACAATTATTTTTTCTTTGCGAACCTACTTTGTACAGCATTTTTTCAAATTTAATTTGCGATATTCAGAATAATACACTGTTACAGCCCCAAATTTTCTCCTGATGGCGATTTTTTAAAGTATTTTTTTATTTCAGAAATCGAAATCCCATGGTCTAGCATGTGCGCACATGAGATTTGATAATATTTCGCCTAGTTCCTCGCGCACTAGAGGACTCCAAACACCTCACGTGATTTTTAACAACCCTGTATCTTGCAAAAATCTTAATCTACTAATATTAATTCCCCAATATGTTTATATGAGTGTCTTTCAAAAGAATAATTTTTGGGGAAAACATCCCCCCCCCCGTCCTTTTTGTTAAAACTGATTGGTCCATCTAAGGTTAGCTATGAATTTCTTTACATTTTACAGACCTTTTGGGTTATATTTAAAAGAGACCAGGAAATGCATAGCTTTGCAGCCTGAATAAATAAGATTAAAATATTAAGCATCCCTTTACACTCTGTCAGTAATATACGAGGGAAAAAAACATAATACTCAATGGAATAATCCAAATGGAAAACGTTTCTATAACACGAATGGATTACAGGAAAATTTCATTTCAAATCTTATTAATACTCGCTAAAAATAGCTTTATTCAGTTCCAGCTTGGGGTGATAAACATTTTAATTAATACTCGGCGTAGTAGAAATGAAATAAAATACGGTTCACTATAATTATTTTAAAGAAAATGTTTTTAATTAAGTTTTTATTTTGCTCTATGATGTGGAAATATATCCAATTAGCAAAATCGCATGTGCTGGTTTAGGCTGTTTTTAGGGGAAACTATAAGACTAAAAAAGCTTGTCGTGTTGCTCAAGTTAAAGAAAAAAATTTTATGCTAATATATTTTTGTTATTACAAAAGTAGTTTTCGCTAAAAAATATGCAGTTTTCTTCTTTCGCCGAAAAGGCAATAAATTCATTGTGGCAATTTTTCATTTATTTATAGAAGGAATGAGAACATTTTAATCATTTCGTGAGTGTAAAAAACAGTGAGCTCACTAAAGTATATTGCCACCCTCTAACCTCCTAACCCTATATTGCTCCCCTAAACCATATTGCCATCCCTTCTCGATTTTAACACGTGTGCAGCAGCTACATTTAAAAAAAAGTCTATGTATAAAAAAGCAACCATAAGCTTCGGAACAAAACTAAGTATGATGCCACTTGGTGAAAAGCTTTAGTTAGTTTTTCTATCGTGAAAACGAAAAGAGATGGATACAAAAGGAAAACAAAGTTGTATAGTTTCATCTATTTAATACGAAAGTATACTTTTTATATATTAATGCATAGAATAAAATGTTAAATAAAGGGTTTATTTATTTATATTTTTTTTTTCGAGATTTGTTACACTGTGATGTGAGAAATTAAGCTTGAGAAGAAAAAAAAAAAAAAAACAACAAGTTATAACTATATGGATTCATTTTGACATTCCGATGTCTTGTTTTACGGGAACGATAACAATTAATATTCCGGTTGAAGTTTTATAATGTTAAAAAGTAAAAACAAAAAAGGTACATCGGAAGAAGACGCCGCAGTGATTAGTTTTATTTTATGTAAGATAGCACATTGGTTTTATTTTTAACCAACCAACTTCTCAGCAAACCCCTTTAACCCCCTGTGGTAGTTTTTATTCAAATTTTCAAGTGCGATAATTTTTAATAAAATCGTATAGTGGAATAAATGCCGCAATAACCAGAGATTCTTGACAGGTGAATGTTTTTATTGACTTTAAATTATTAGTGTAATGCCATAAAGTTTATGTATGCCTGACTACCTATTATATATATCTGCCAAGTGTAATAATTGTTATTTATATTATCAATATCAATACTTAATCATTAACTAATTAAATATATTCGGAAAATATCTTAGCCAAACAGAAAAATACAATACTTCACCGCTTTTATTGTCCCCAGGTTTTTTTTCGCTATTAACACCGATTCAAACATTTTTTACATTCTCAATCAAAATCTTTTTAAAAACTAGCTTTCACGCTCAAAATTTAAATTCTGGTCCCGTAGCACGGGCTATGTTGCCAAAGTAAGAATATGCTGTTATGACAATGGCTTAAACACAAAACTGCACCAACAAACACTCAGCCATTTGACTAAACAATGGTTTTGTTGGCGAGCTGTGAAGCAGAAGTATTGGCGGAATTTTTAAATGTGGTGAACTTATCACCACACCCCCCCTCTTTCCCCTGATTAGAATCCCAACAAGCATGAGTGGAACATGCTATGGAGATAAATTGCAATTCTTTCATACCGAATACTCTCCGATTTGGAACTCAATAGTGTTCTTCATAATGCTCGGAGTTTTCTGAGGCAACAGCGCATCCACAACTTTTCTGAAAATACGGGAAATCATTCTCCTTCATGCATGCACTGTTAAAAATGGATGATGTTTATACAGTATAATAAAGCTAATTTTATAGTAATAAACTGTAAAAATTGCTGATTTTATAGTAATAAACTGTAAAATTTCTAACGTTACAGTTTATTACAGTGCATTTTACAGCTTTAAATTGGAAATTCTGCTACCAGTATTATACTGTTGTTTTACAACATAATACAGCTAAATTTTTACGGCAATAAACTGTAAAATTTCTAATCTTACCGTAAAAAAACTGTAAAATTACTAGTTTTACAGTTTATGACTGTGAATTTGACAGTTCATTTTTTGCAGTGTGGCTATTAAACGTAGTCATAAACCTTATTAAACTGCAAAATGATCTCTGTTTTTGTATTTTTTTTAATTATTATTTCTTTGATTGAAGTGTAAAATATTTATCTCAGTCTGTTTCATTCCTACTTTTATCTGCCTAATATCGCGTAAAAATTATTCCTCCTTTGCATTTCTTTCTGTTGTTAACTGTTTTACACTTACATTAATGGTTTCCCGCTATTCTTACTTATATGATCTCAACTATTCATGTTATCATCAATTATGGTTATTTCTTTTAGATAGCAGTTTATATATGTATGTATAAAAATTATGTCTACCATTTAAAATACCATGGAACAATTGATATATTTTCCACAATATTCTGAAATTAATAATTAAGGCTGAAATGTGATTATCTATTAATCTTATATAGTATTAAAATGTGTTCGCGTCTGTGTGTCTGTCTGTCTTTCCGTCTGTCTGAAGCCTGAACCGCTGGATGTAGAGTCTCGATCAAAGTGCAATGAAATTCCCCAGTTTCTTTTCTAGACAAAACAGCCAATATCGTAGTTATACGATTTTAACTAACTGATATATAAATATAAAAAATATCCCATTGTAATTCCTTCGGAACCAGGAAGTTAAGTATAATACTCTCTCTCGCAATACTCTCTCGCGCAATAATTTGTCTCGTAAGCTTCGTGTTGGAACTCGTGGCAGAATCTCCTTTCCTTTCTTCCTCGCAATAATTCGAATTTGATACAGGCAAAAAGTAAACGCGCAAGCAAACCGCCTTGGTGGCGAGTAGTTTGTGAAACTTCTGTCTTTACTTAGGCACGAAGCGCATGTGCAACGCCGGGCTACGCAGCTAGTACCTTCGTAAAAAATGTTTACAACCAATAACATTTTTACACCTTTTTACATTTAATTGGTCATTTGTTTCTTTCCTTTTAAATTATTCTTAACTTTTAATCTAATGAAAAGTGTCAATTAAAAAAGTAAAAAAAAATATATATATATATATATATATATATATTTACACCCAAAAGATTGAAACTTTTTTTTTTTTGCTAGAATAATTAGTTTTCAGAAAAATATTTTGTTTCATTCTATGAAAGTAAAGAAAAATTCTTTCAAAAGAACGGAAGTAAATTCTCTAAAGTACCAAATTCCTTTTGTTTTTTAATCTTGATCTCCGATTCCTTTTTAGAACGAACATGAACAAGCACATGCTCACGAGATTACCTTTATCCCTTCGAGTATTGGTCAGACACATCATCGAACAAAACAAGAAGTGGAATAGTTCTGTTTTTGCTCGGAAATCTCGTTAAGTGCTTCTATCGCCTTTTTCGCATTTTGTATTTATTTATCTGTCTTTTTATTTATTTATTTATTTATTTTTTGAACTTCATGGATCAATTCCATTTCTTAAATATCAAGCAGTTTATAAAAACAAAAAGATTGTTTGCATTGCATGATTTTCTTTTTTTTTGCTAAAAACACCCACCGTAATTTGAATGCATTGGAAAAAGAAAATACGCATTTACCAAATTGTATTTTTGACGTGAAATAATTTATTTTTCTACTAATGCAGGCTGAAGTAAAATAACGTAAGCAATGGAAAACGTATTAAAAAAATTACAACATATGAGGTAATAAAAACAGAAATTTGCAAGAAAAAACAATGCTTCGGGGGTCCTTAAAAAAATTTACTTAGTGCAAAAATTAGATGCGAGCTTACGTGCGGAAAGTTATTTACAAGAGGATCCGCATTACGCAGATATGATATATTGTACTTAATATAATATATTATTCCTTAATATCTTGTACATCTGCCGAATGGCTTGGTATTTCAGTGCTACATTGAGCATTGGGTTCTTTAAAATTCCGAGGCTAGTGTCTGCATTGTTTTTTAAATTTCATCTTTTAAAGTAGTATCTGACAACTATTTTGAGCAGAAATGTATTTATTTATTTCTCGTGTGTATCATGTTTAATTTACTATTCTTACCTCTCTTTGGCGAAATGTTGTATCTTACATAGAAAAAAGCACTGCTTCCAGCATGGATGCTTTAACACGATGGCATGTGTAGCCTCAGTGGCCTGAAACGCAACAACATAAACACACGTAACGCAAAAAGTACATTCAAAGTCTCATTGCGTTTTTCAATTTTATCTGATTTTGTTACTATTTTTTTTTTCAAAATTATACTGAACATGGGACTCGAAAATGTTAATTTTTTTCTCATAGTTTCATAAATAAAAATGATGAAAGTAAATCAAAAAATGCAGGGTGGTCCAAAATTCAGTAACTTTTTAACACTTTATAATGATTGAACTATTTACATCAAAACGATGCGATATTTTGTTTAGAATGTAAAATATTGGGTAATTCAAAAAGTCAGGACGTGGTTTGCACTAAACAGATAGCGTAGAGCCGGGTTTTGTGTGGCAAAGGAAAAAAAAGAAGTAGTTCTGTTGGCCACCAGCGGATGACCCTATAGTTTTTTATATGACCAAAAGATGATTCACAAATGGAAAAATGTTGACAACTTTCAAGCCAGCATAAAAACAGTTAATGACTTTAATGTTTAATATGCTGTCCATAAATCAGAAGTACAGTTGTTAGACAAATTAGTACATCGTTAACTATATTTAGTAGCATTTCTTGCGTTTTGGCAGACACGGTTTGGTGGATGGTATTTTTCAGTGCTGCTAGTAATGCTGGTTGGTCGCGGTAAACTTTCAACTCAAGAAACCCACAGTAAAAAGTCACAAGGTGTAAAATCAGGAGATCTTGGAGGGCATACACAATTAAAGTATCTACTGATAATACGACCCTCCCCAAATCTTGAGCGACGCAGGCATTGGACAGGCAGAGTAATATGAGGTAGTGCTATATCTTGCATAAAGGTGGCCTGTTTGGTGTGCCAGTCACGCTTGCAGTTCTGGAACAATGTTGTTCTGCAGCAGAGCTGCATATCGCTGACCAGTGATAGAAATTGTTTTGAAACCAGTCTGTGTTACTTCCTAGAAAAAAATGGACCAACTATGGAACCAGCAGTGAAGCCTCTCCAGAGTGTCACTTTAGGTTGTTACATGGGTTCCTCAACAAATGTATGCCCTTTTTAGAGGCACACACTCCATAATTGTTGTACCTCAGAACCAGACTAACGTAAGTCTATTTTTGTAACTTTTCAGGAGAAGGGAAAATCGATTGTCGGATGAATGCAATGGATGGGATTCGCGCTCTTTGATTGCTGCTAAATAATTGTGAAGGAATTTGTTTTGTAGTAGAAGACCGTTCTCATGGGTCGATGCGAATACGATTCTACATACAAAGCACTAATAAAGTGAAAATGGCCACTTTTGGACTTACATCCTTCTGGTTCTCAGGTACAGAATTGTGAGACTTATAAAGTTCTAGATAGTTAAATGATCTTCATATGTCCATATCCAATGCAAAACCACTCACGCTGATCTTCCTCTTATTGAGTACCAAATTCGCACAATCTTGCGGAGAGTCGAAGTCAGGACCCAGGTAGCACATCATACCGATCGACGTAGAAAAATGTGCAAAAAAAAAAAATATAGAACTAGATTGTTTTCCGATGTCGATCTTCTGGAAAACGTAACATTTCTGATATATGGTTCTATATAGTTTCTGAATATAGATCTGGATTGTTTTCCGATGTCGATCTATGTAAAAAAATTACTCTTTTCGAACGTAGTTCTATATAAGTTTTGAATATAGAACTAGATTGTTTTCCGATGTCGATCTTCCGGAAAACGTAACATTTCTGATATATGGTTCTATATAGTTTCTGAATATAGATCTGGATTGTTTTCCGATGTCGATCTATGTAAAAAAATTACTCTTTTCGAACGTAGTTCTATATAAGTTTTGAATATAGATCTAGATTGTTTTCCGATGTCGATCTATGTAAAAAATTTACTCTTTTCACCCACTGGCGGGTTTTAACCGTGACGTCATTGTTGATCCGCCATTTTGGATCCATGACCGCCGCCATCTTGATTTTAATTATTTATTTAATTTATTTAATTACTTAATTTAATTATTGAGTGCTTAATTACTTTGAATTTGAAATTTTCATTCCGCAGGTTTCGAACGCGGGTCCCTTGTGACTCCAGCCGGACATGCTAACCACGAAACGCTACCTGTTCTTATCGAGGGAGAAAAATAACACTTTAAAAGGAAATGTTTTTGCAGAAAGCGCCATCTATGAAAGACTAAAGGCGTAAAAGTGAAAAATTAATTTTATGCTGGTTGTGGGGGGGGGGGGGAATAGTGGTGCTATCTATCGGGGAAAAGGGTCAGTAATGGAAATGATTCATTTTACTAAGGTGCTTGTAAAGGTATGAAGAAATAGTGGCTCCATCTAGTGATGATAATGATTCCTCTAAATCATTAATTGAAAATTCATTTGTTTGGAAAATAATATTTTTCGAGGAAATAATATTTTTTCTGTGTGTTGGAATCGAACTCACCAAAAAAGGATCTGGGGGTGACAGTTATGTTGACCGATAGAACTGCTCGCCCATAGATCCTTATCCTCATATGTGTTTTTAATGTTTATATGCAGACAAATACTAGCCCAGGATTAATATTGAAAGCTCATTCTAAATGTCAATTAAAAATAAAGGTTATTAAAAAATTAATGACAAAAAATTATAATCTCACTCGATTATATGTGTTGAAAAGTACATTTTACTGGATGTTTGATTTAAAACAGCTTCAATATTAAACGAAATGAAATTATAAATAATGTCGAAACAAAAATATATTTTGACATAGTTCTATGTTTATAAGACAATGATTAGGGTAACTAAAAAAAAATTCGTCTGTCAGATTTATTTGAGTAGCGGATGAAACAACGAATGAATCAAATGAAGCCTGATTGATTTAGTCAAAAGAAAAAAATAAACTAAAATAATAATAATAATAATGACAATAATTAAAAAAAAATAAGGAAATAAATAATAAAATAAAAAATAAAATAAATAAATAAATAAATAAATAAATAAAATAAGTAAGTAAAATGAATAAAGATGGGAAGAAAGAACTAAAAAAGAATTTTCGAATGAAGTCGATATAAAACTTTCTTCGATGTATTTCTATATTTTAAAGTCACGCAGAAGAACGTAGAACTATGTCGTTTTAGAATTATTTTTAATAATTGGAGTTTTAGAGGTTCTCTATATTTATTTATTTATTCAGTTATTTTTTTGTAATGTGTTGAAAAGTTTATTTTACTAGATGTTTGCTTTAAAACAGCTACAGTATTAAACGAAATGAAATTATAAATAATGTCGAAAAAAAAAATATTTTGATATTTTTCTATGTTTAAAAGACAATAATTATGGTAAAACTAAAAAAAAAAAGTTAGTCTGTCAGATTTATTTGAGTAGCAGATGAAACAACGAATGAATCAAATGAAGCCTGATTGATTTAAAATGTTAAAAAAAGAATAATAATAACAATGATTTAAAAAATAAATAAATAAGTAATAAAATAATAAATAAATAAATAAATAAATAAATGAAATAAATAAGTAAGTAAAATGAATAAAGATGGGAAGAAAGAAATAAAAAAGAATTTTCGAATGAAGTCGACATAAAACTTTCTTCGATGTATTTCTACATTTTAAAGTCACGCAGAAGAACGTAAAACTATGTTGTTTTAGAATTATTTTTAATGATTGGAGTTTTTGGGGTTTTATATATTTATTTATTTATTCAGTTATTTTTTGTGATGTGTTGAAAAGAACATTTTACTAGATGTTTGATTTAAAACAGCTACAGTATTAAACGAAATGAAATTATAAATAATGTCGAAAAAATATATATTTTGATATAGTTCTATGTTTAAAAGACAATGATTATGGTAAACTAAAAAAAAAATCGTCTGTCAGATTTATTTGAGTAGCAGATGAAACAACGAATGAATCAAATCAAGCCTGATTAATTTAAAACGTCAAAAAAAAATAAAAATAAAATAAAAAATAAAAGAAAAGAAAAATAAATAAATAAATTAATTAATTAAAATTAATAAATAAAAAAAATAAATAAACACGAAAAACGAAAAATAATAACTAAAAAAATAAATAAATAAAATGAAAATAAATAAATAAATAAAACAAAAATAAAGAAATAAAAAAACTTTAAAAAAAAAGACTTTTTGAATGAGGAACTTATTTTTTTTTCGATATACTTTAAAATCATGCAGAAAAATGTCAAACAATACCGATTTTGAATTATTTTTGATGATTGCAGTTTTAGAAGTTTTATTTATATATCTATGTTTAGATTTTTTTTGTAATGTGTAGAAAAGCATGTTTAGTTCGAAACAGCTAAAGTATTAAACGAAATGAAATTAGAAATAATGTCGAAAGAAAAATATATTTTGATACAGTTATCTGTTTATAAGACAATGAGTAGGCTAAAACTAAAAAAAAAAAAAAATCGTCTGGCAGACTTATTTAGTAACAGATAAAGCAACCAGATAAGATCAAAGGAGACTTGACTAATTTAAAGCGTTAAAACACAAAAAAATGTGATGATTTTTTGAAGGGAGGTCGATATAAAACTCTTTCACATATTTTCCTATATTTTAAAGTCATGCAGAAGTGCATCGAAGTATATAGTTTTTAGATTGTGTGTGTGTTTTCGATGTTTAAAATTTTAGAGATTATTTCCCCTCATGTGTCAATAAATATATTACTAATGAAAAATAAAAACGGTTTTAATTTTACCTTCTGATTTAAAACAGCTAAAATAGTTAAATTTATGAAAATTCAAACAATGTTGAAATAAAAAGAAGCTATAACATAGTTCTATGTTAAGATTTACTATAGATCGACGTCGAAGTACGTCAGTGTCTCAATATTTTTTTCCCAACATTAAAAAACGTTGTTCGACGTTTGCTATTTCACTAATTTTCTTCTAATTAAAATATAAGTAAGAATATCGTTGTAAAAAAGCTTTAAATAATGATTATTCAATTTTTACTGTCAAAATAAGTTGTTAAAATGACTTTTTTAATAAAGTCGGTGAAACAACATATTTCGACGTAATTCTATGTTTCCAAAACCTTATCCTTTATTCAAACGAGATTCAAACGTCGAACTATGTTGGTCCCACGTCGTTCTATGTTTTTATGCTACTTGGGGAGTTTCATGTCACAACTTGTAAGAATAATGTTTCAGAGTTAACCGCAGGGAGCTCGAAACCCTTCTACATGACAGTCCTGTCTGCCTCGAAACTTCTAAAGCACTGTAATCTCTATGTGTTAGACACCGGATTAGACCATGGATTACACCTTGTTAGAACATAGATTACAACAGCAGCGGCATTTTGAATTCCTATAGTGCAGTTTAAACAGAAATTAAATGGTCAAAAATGCCACTTTCAATTTACGTAGGCGCAAACGTAAGTAAAATCAATCCTCAGGTTGCTTCATTGGTTTTGCGCCTATTATTCGGGTAACTACCTAAAAGTGATTATGATATATGTGTTAAAAAACTATTTGTGTATATAGTATTTTATCCCAACCCTTCTCAGGATAAATTTTGCGTGATTTAATATTTATAAAAAAATAGATTAAAAAAAAATAAGAGAAAAAAAGGAAAACTGGAATAAGTACACAAAACTTTGTACTAAAGTGTACTTCGTTTAAGTAGTTTAGCTCTTATGCTTCAAACTATTATTTCGAGAGTTATAACTTTAACTACTTCCTTGCACGCGTTAATGTTTTATAATCATTTTACAGAAAAAATAATAAAGTAAGTAGTATTAATTACTTAAAAATAGAAGAAACATTTATTTTGATAGTTTTTCAAGTGTGAAAAATGAAGACTAAGTACAGAAACAGTTGAAACAAGTTTTCAGTTTTAATTGAAAACTCGAAATTGAAAAAGGAAAAAAAAAAGTTTCCATATTTACGTTACTTTTTCTTATCTTTTGTCTCTGGCAGCAAGAAAAGACTGCAGTATTTGTCTTTTCTCCAACTTAATCTTTTTCTATTTCTAGAAATATTTCAATTTCATCAAAGATAGTTTTCGTGAAGCAGCAAAAAACATCTAACATGATTTCAGGTCGCTTTAAGCCAAAACAAATCGTTCCATATTGCCTCAGAGAATTTCTTTTTGTGTCGTGCTCTAGTAATGTAGCATTTTTTTTCTTTTCAAAACTTGTTATTTTGACAATATATTGGGAAAATTCAATTATTTTTATAATCAATTGAAAAACAACAAACTAAGCTGAGTAAATACATTTTTGAAAATACTTTTTAAATATTATAGAATAAACAGACGATCAGCAGTTTTAATTTAAAAACTTTATGGTGTTTTTAAAAATATTGTTTAATGTCGAAGTATTAATATGCTTAGCAATAAGAGAAGTGTTAAACTTTTAATCCTTTTAGCAAATTTTGTTCTTTAGCTTATGCTTTATCTCTAAAATGTTTGTATATCTTTCAATTACTAATGATTTTTTTCCTCTCTTTTTATTGTATTTTTTTGTGTTATTACTTAAACCGCAAATGAAGCATTATATCAGATGTAACGCAAAAATAAGTTTAAAAATAACACTATATGCTCTGTTTAAGACAGTCAAAAGGCTAATTGCACTGCTTTTGAAAGCATAGCAAAAAAAGGATGAAAACGCAAAATAAATTTACGTTTAAAAGCTACTTTTCAACATTATGTGCGGCATACGAATGAGAATGAAAGTGTACTTTAGGCTTGTAAAACGGGGCCACTTTAACTACTTTTGTGTAATTTTATCGAATATCAAAGCAATTACACATTACAGACAAGAACGTCTTGATAGGAGGTCACAGAAGGTCACGGTAAAATTCCAAAAACTCCCTTTTTCAGCAAATTTTTCTGAGGGATTGGCTCCACATCAATAGAAAACCGACCGAAACCAAAAGCAGAATAAAAAAAAATTCCGGGTGCTTTGAAGTCAAACGGAAAGTACCCGGATTTTGAGTTTCTGCCTTCGGTTTCGGTCGGTTTGCTGCTGATGTGGAGCCAGGCCCTGATGATTCGGCCAGTTTGGGGACATAATTGCAATTTTTAAATGCCCAAATACCTACTTTTAGCAGAGGTACTTCTGTGTGCATAACCGTGTTTAATCATTGGGTAAAATCAGGAGTTCTATTCGGCAACTAGATGATGGACCAGATAGAAATACAAAACATGTAATAACAAAACTGGTCTCATTTTAAACCCAAGAAGATGTTTGGGTTTAATTAACAAACATTTAGAAAATAGACAACTGCAAGCACCTATGAGCGACTCAGTTAATAATATTATGTACGCATAACCAGTTTTTCAACAAAAATAATTACATCATCTCATTTTTAACTAATAAACGTATTTTTTTACTGTTAAGTTGATTTTTTTTTCTCCAAACTTCGTACCACATTTCAAAGGAAAGAATGAAATGAAGAGTCGTTAACTTTTCCTTTCTATGAGCTTATCGTAAATTTCTGAAAATAATGTTCTTCCATTTTAGAACTCTATTAAATATGATTTCTTTTATTTAGAGGTAATCATCATTTCCAATAAAATGAGAATGAGGTACTTTAATTTGAATAATATCTAAATGAGCTCAAATGAGCTCAGATTACGCAAATGAAATATATGATCCACCGATACAGGTAATTGTGCTCAATCTTTTGGGATTTTCTGAGTTTTAATATGTTTTTTAATTTACTTAGTTCTTTTCAATAAATTACTTTACTTTTGATATCATCATTGTATCAGAATGTAATAATATTTTTCTTTATTACACAGCCTACGTTATGGTTTTAAATTAAGAGCATCTCGAAAGTAAGTTTTAAGGAGTTGTTATAAATCGCATTTTTATTGAAAGGAGTGAAACAAAGACATAAATTAGGTTCTGAAGCTGCCCTTTGACATCTGGAATTGGCCACTATATCTAATAAATTTTACACTCATATCTATAGATGAAGATCGCTTAAATGCTAATGCATTCATCCAAAATAATTTTCGAGCTGCATTTTTGATCTAATTCTTACTCGTTTTCGATCATGTTATAACAATTTCAGATTTTAGACCCAAAGAAACAAAGTATCGTTTTTTATGCTTTGCACTATGGTTCAAAAATAATGAATGTGAGTACTTTTCAAGATCTGTTTTAAGAAAACACTTAAGAATAATTGCCGTTTTTTTTTCTTTGTCACCAAAGCAAACGTTTATGTGTGTAAACTCTTTAAACATATATAGAATAAATACTGATTCGACTTTTTAGTATTTTCTTAATTGATTCCCCACTCCCATTCGGTGAGTAAGATTGGTAAGTAATTTTTCTTTTCTACTAAAAATTAAGTTAATTTTTGTGAAATAATTATCTTTAATAACTTCTGTAACCTGTAACAAATACTAATAATTGTAATTAATAAAATCACTTAAAAAATCAGCAAATCACAAGAAAACACAAATCACGCTTTTTTTTCTAATAGTGTACGTAAAGATAAATAAATCCTTTCAGAAATTAATAGAAAATGCAAAGTCTTCTATTTTAAGCAATCTATTATCCGCCAGAAAAATATTACTAACAATTTACGAAGTAGAAAGAAAGCAACATTCTTTAATTTTTAGTTTCATACATTTTATTGAAAGCAATTTCTAAGGAGGAAAATTTTAAACTAAGATTTAATTTACATTTTTAATGAAGGTAAATTTAAAACGTCAGCATTAAAGAAAAACAACTCAAAAAATATATATTGTGTGTAACCACTCTAAATAAGTTGACTATCAACCACCAATGTATTCAAATGACAAGATCAGCACTTTGCTAATGTGTTTCTGTTTGAAGATTTTTTCAATGATTTTAATTTACATTAAATGGTTGAATATCCTTACAATAAAACATAGCATGTTAATTAATTTTGCTCCTTTAAATTTGGTTTTAATTTTAATATTTTGTTTTTTCATTGCAAATGCCATTGTTTTGTTTTTTTGGATCATATTCTTTAAGATTGTTTTGGCCTTTCTCTTCTAGTCTCTTATTATTTTAGGTCTATCGAATGCATTCGATGTGTCTATTTCAGTAGACAGAGAAGTCCATATCGGTAAAGCCGTTGAATTCTTAAGTGGATGGTCTCAGGTTCGATAGTTAATCTATTGCTATTGTAAAATGCTACTTCTTGCATTTGGACTGAGTCTAAAGGCCCGGTTTCTCAGAATCGTCGCTGACGCCGGAAGCGACGCACGCTGAAATCAGAACCAGTTTGATTGGAGCGTGGAGTGAAGCGACGTCAATCTGCGGCTCAGGCGCATGCGCAGAAGGCGGCGGCGTCTGTCGCCTCGCCAGAGATCGACGATTTCACTCCTAGGAAACCGGGCCCATAGCGAGGCTTCAGGGCAAGCAAGATTACGTGCAGGACACGCTAGAACACTTGAGCTTGCATACCCAGATGAAAAAATTTCCAACTTGCGTGATATGTAGCGAACGCATGCTTGGTAGTATTGGGTTGTCAAGGAGGGAGCTCTTTAGCTTTCTCTTTACACTTGTAACTTTTTAAGTGTTTTTAATAATGCAAATATTATTAATTGTAGAAACTTTTAATTTTTTCGGTACCTTTTGCCGTAATGTAGTACTATTTTTGATGTTTTATGGTTCTTTGTGTTTGGATTCGTGTATTGAGACTGGGTTTGATAAAAATGTATGTGGAAAAATCAATATTTTGCATGATTTTTTTTTTTCAGTTGTAAAAGAATTTGCATTATTCTTTTTGTATTTTACTCTCTATATTTTTCAGCTATCAATAAGTTAGTAAATGCATTGATTATGTTTCTAAAAACACAAATATATTTAATGCAAAATACATTTTTTAAGTATAAATAAGCATTTTAATATCTGTAAGAATTATATTTTTTAATATTCTTACTTTATTTTTTGCATAAAAATATATTTTTATGCAAAATATATTTTTTTAGTATAAATAAGCAGCTTAATATCTGTAAGAATTAACTGATGCTTTAAGATTAGGAGTAAATATTTTTTTTCGTTAACTTATCGCTAGTAAGTTAAAATTTTGAAATAATTATTAAAAAGAAGCGTACTTTTGTTATACTTCACAAATGGGAATAGTGACATCCGATGCTTTTCTGCAAATTAAAAAGAATGATAATATCATGTCATACAATGAGGCTCTAAGAACAAATCTCAAAGTATGAAGAAAAAAAAAGAGAAACTTTAGATGAAGTGAAAGTACTTTCCCACTTTATTTTAGATTTATTTCTTTAACGGTTTTAATCCTTCCAGCATATACTTTAAAAACATATGCTAGTGAACAAATTGATTCACTTTTAATGTAACAAAACATTTCGTTGAAAATGTGTTTCTTTCATATAAAATCTAACTTAGAATTTTTTTTAAACCTAACTGAAAAATTGTTTCCAGATTAAATATGTAGAACAATAGAATGTATTAAAACTAAGAATTGTTTTGAAAAAGAAAGTTGGGAAAGATGATATTTTGATTGTTCTTAGTGGGAAATGATCCCAAACTGAAATATCATTTTTCTCAATTTTTACGGCTTAAACTTTAAAATGAGCAGAAAGTTTTTTTTTTTTTTTTGAAACTTTTACTGAGAACCCATTAATATTTCAAAGAAAAAAAAACAACACCTTTAAAGCTACTCACATAGATATGTATAAAATTTGTATAGGAAGTGCAATTTTATGCCGCGTTTCATAATTGTTTTGCCTACGCAAGTGGTTCATGTTTTTTGAAAACTGAATTAGCAAAGTCAAAAACTTAATATATAATCTATAATTCCTGCAATATTTCCCAGAATGTTTTAGTTATCATAAGAATTCCGATAAAAAAGGTTTTTTTTTTAATTTATTTGAAAATAACATGTTTTCATGTAAACTGGAAAAAACTCATCTAAAAAAATGAATTAATATTTTCATGGAACAATATCAATGTTTTGAATTTCGGCTTTCATCGGATATTGTGCCTTTTTCTTAACGATAATTCAGATTTGTTCCGTTTAGAATATTCTGCGTGAATTTTTATTTAAATATTTATCCATGTTTCTTTAATTGTTTTTACAACAAATATTTTTTTTTGTATTTGCACTTATTATAATGGTAGGTAGTTATACGAAAATGCGTTTTAAAGTTTATCACGCACTTTTAAAATAAATAAATGCTTATATCTATCTCTGTCTATTGAAGAGAATAATTAGGGACTGTAGCACAATACCTACTAAAATGTTGTAGTCAATTTCCTTCTTTTTTCAAAACATTAGCTTTATCCTTTTTTTTAATTATTCATAGGGTTTTAAGCTAAAAAGTTATCTAAAAAGAATTAAAAAAAAACTGAGAATTAGCGGATTGACTAGACACAGTGTTCTGCAAACTCAAATTAAATCCTAATCCACATTTACAGAAAATCTGCAAAAAGTAATTTTATCCTTATCCGGATAGTAATAAAATGAGCCTTAGTTTTAGAATTAAACAGATCAGAATTATGGTTGTGTAAGGAATGTTATACATTTTGCACATGATTTTCGTGACATAGCAGGTGCACGTCAAGAATACAACAACATTACTTCCCTGAAAAAACACTTACTTTAAGCACTTTTTACAGTTTTTCAGAAAGATTTTTATGACTTTAAATCTTTTGCCCAGGCCCCACTTATTTTAAAAACGAATACAATGTCATACAGTGCATATTCGTTGCTTAATGTGTAGGTTTTTTTAGTTTAGTGAACTGTATTTTAGTTATATTTTTCTTCAAGTTTAAGAAAAACTGTTCATTTCTTTCACGAAATTACAAATGAAAAATAATTAGCACTAGTAAAAATTCAGAACTAAGCCAACTGCGGAACATTAAAACATTTTAAGCACTTAACTGCGATATAGTTAAGGTCCATTTTTTAAAGCGAATAGCAGTTGAAGAAACAAGTTGTGAGACAAAAAGAGGGACATAAAAACAAACTGTGGTGTGTTTTGATCTTTATTTTTTGGGTTCTTGTCCAAGATGAAAAGTACTCAAGTGGATAAGTGATCGTTGTTGTTCATGCGTAAGTCAAAAGCAAAGCGAATCACGGAGGAAACTTTTGTAAAGTAAAAAGAAAGAAATTGTCATGTAGTACAAACAGTTGGAATGTTTTTTGTTGTAATTCGATAACTAAGCAGAATGAAATGTTTTAGAGTAGGTCAACTATATTTCTATTTCTTTTTAACGAAAGAAAAATTTAGTTTCTTTTTCTTCTTTTTTTTCAAACTTGCGTGATGGAATTTACTGCGAAATAACAATGGAAAAGAATTGCTTTAAGACCAAAGGAATAAACCTTTTTATTTTTTTAACGAGTACTGTAAAAAACGTATGGATATGCTTCTTCTCATTTCTACAGAATAATTATATATATTTGTACGTTGGTTTGAGAGCAGACATTCTTTCCTAAACGCTTTGTTTTGATACGTAAATCAAAGTTTAACAGTTTTCTATACCCTGTGTTAATTTTCCACTCTCCACACTTTTCTCTTATGGTTGTCATCGTTACGGTGCTGTGAACTTTTTCCCACTTAGCTTTTGCAACAATGGTTAAATGCAAACGATTAAAATTGTTTTATGCGTATTTTTTTTCAGTCAGCGTTAATAGAAGACTTTTTGAAGGAGTTATTATATAACGGATACTCATGATGGCAGGTCTTGCTAAGATAAACTATTTAGCACTAGATTTGTTAGAAAACCTTTTAGAAATAACTGAGACATTAGGATATTAATAAAAGCGTAAGCCTAGTTCGATAAACGTAAAACAAATGAAATGCTTCAACAGCAGTGTATAAAAAAAAAGAGTGAAACTGTTGTCTTTCGAGCGGTTTCCATGGATACGATGCAAAGTTTCTAAAATTGATACGCCTATTTTAAAGTAACCGATTATTACTGTTGACTGCTCCTGTATTAGTGCAATTTGGTATGTATATTGTATAAATCCCTAACGTCTTTACTTGAGTAAACCTAATCCATTAAAATATAGCAATTCAAATCCATGTTTAATTCCCACTATTTGCTACTGTGTCAAAAAGCGTCGCAGAACAACTGAAATGCAAGAGACAAGAGGATTTTTTTAAAAAAATAACAAATCACATATTGGATAAATCACTTTTTGATAAATCGTAAAACATTTCTGCAGATTTGTGCTTTCAACTATTTGGCTATTATGTAAATAATGCTTCTTTGTTCAAAAACTATTAGTTTACATAAATTGTAACTTTCTAAATGCAGTCGAGCCCGCTTAGTGGAATAATCATTTCGTCACGGAAAAAATATTCTAATAAGCAGAATATTCCATTATCCGGGATCAAAATGATGCATTACATCGGTTTGGTACATTGAAAACGTATTATGTTAAGCGGGATATTCTTTTAACCGATATTCTTATAATGGGGCTCTACTGTACTCGTCTCTTAATTTATTGTAGTTAGTATGAAACTCTGTTTTCTGACTTAAAAATTCTTTGAAGGTTTGACAAAATAGCAACTTGGTCTACAAGCTAACTGTTTCATTCAATAAAAGTGTTAATTTGCAAGCTTGTTCAAGAATAAATAAAATATAAATAACAAAAGTAAAAGTTTTATTCATCCGAAAACGAACAAAACCACTGTTACCCAGGCCCGTCATTTCGAGGGTCAGGGGGGTCAGGGGGGGTTTCGAGGGGGTCAATTGCCCCCCCCCCCGACTTTGAGAAATCCCTTCATGACCCTTTGCCCTCCCCTGGATAAACTTGAAATGACGTCCCAGCTGTTACCATCTTTTGTCATTCCGACTCACTTGTCATGAGCTTACTGTGAGAAAAGCACTCATGCCTTTAGATGGCCTCTCTGTTATAAGCAGTCTGACATGCATACCTTATGGCGACTAGACTATTTCTACTAGTTCAAAGTTTCTTTAAATGTATGGTTTTAGTGAAGTATTTAGTGAAACATAACCATCCTCTCAATCAATTTCATACAAGTAATTAATAAGGAAGAGGGTACAGGTTTTATCCAGTCAAGTTAACATGAAGATACACTGTAAAAAATAAATGTTGTTTTTCAGTATAATACAGCTAATAAGCTTTATAGTTATAAACTGGAAAATTACTAATTTAACAGTTTATTATCGTGCATTTTACAGTTTTAAACTGGAACCTCTGCTGCCAGTATTATACTGTTGTTTTCACAGTATCACACAGTTAAAATTTACGGCAATAAAACGTAAAATTGCTAGTTTTACAGTTTATTACTGTGCATTTTACAGTTTTAAATTGGAACATCGGCTGCCAGTATTATACTGTAGAAACAACAGTTCATTTTTGCAGTGTAGTAATTAAAACTCCTCTTAATACGGTAACTATGAATGGGGAACCTCGTAGCTTTGCGAAGCATACGCAGATCCTAATCACAACATTCAGAGACGTAACTAGAGGGGGGCAGACGGGACTCGTGCCCCGGGCGCCAGATTTTAGGGGCGCTGAACTGGCTAAGTAACTGCATCATTTTCTTTTCATTATTTTTAAGAAAAAAGACAAATTTTTAAAAGACAGCTCTCCCTAAAAAGAAATAAGCTCAATGCAGGCACAGGCAGAAAGTTAAAGAAATGTCTTAATGTGGAAAAGGCGTGGTAAAGATCGACGGAGAGGAAGTGAGGAGGGTGCAGTAAATGGCATGAATATATATATATATTTAGAGAGTGACCAGTAAAAGTTTCACTTGTCCCTTTGGCTTTGAGAAAGTATTGTATGTATTTAGTTGTGCTTTTTATTCATTTTCTATGCAATATGCATTAAGTATACCCGTATATGACAGTCCAGACGTTGGCGTTATCATTTTTTTTTTGACCAATATTTTATTTTATTTTAATGGGGGGGGGGGAGGGGAGCCGAAGCAAAGTCTTGCCCCTGTTCAGAAATGGCCTAGTTACGTCCCTGACAACATTGCGGTGCTGCCAGGTTAAGTTTGCAAAAACTGTAGGAGGACTTGTTACAAAAATCGAACGGAAAAAAAAAAACTTGTATTACTTTGTATCGTTTCCATTTCAGGATGTGTACTGCCGAAGCAAGTACTCAATAAGTATTACTGCCTATGTAGCTTATTTCGTGAAAACTAATGCCATGACGACAATTAAGATACGTCTCTTAAGACACGTCGCCAGCCGAGCTCAACACCCACTCGTAAAACCTTTTTATACTTTGAACTTGAAAGTTTTAACAGAATTCAAAAAAAAAAAAAAAAACTTTTTTAACAATACATTCTGAAAGGAAGTTGAAATGTCAAATTGGAAATTAAAATGTGACATTTTCACCGAAGTATATCACAGTAGTAATATGCTTGTAACCAAAACAAATAAACATAGAAATACTTTTAACTTGGAAGAAGTTCCAGCAGATGCTCGTTCATATTTTTGCTACTGCTGTTAGTTAATGAACGGCATGGAAAGAAACAAGAAAAAAAAAGACAGGTTAATAAGGATAACAATAGACAGTAGAAGGGAACCAAGAACACATTTTAAAATAATGCCCAATGAATATTTCAAGTGTGTCATCCAAAGCAATTGATTGTAAATTTGGCGTGTATTTAGGAAAAGAAACTTTTTATGAAACAGACAAAAACGTGTGGTAACGACAAAACCATTAGTATTCTACTTATATATTTAAAGAAAGGGATTTTACAGAAAAAGGAAACAAATTGGTGACTGTAACTTATTATTTCTAACTAACGTATCGTAATACCAGGCCCGTCAGTTAGGGGGGCAGGGGGGGGGGCAATTGCCCCCCCTGCCCCCTAACTTTGAGAAATCAATGTATTTAGATATAAGTGGGCGTGGTTTTTTATGTTTTCCGATGAAATTGCATTGTGTTTGGACCCTTTACCCTCCCTCCCCCCTGGAAAATCTTGAAATGACATACCTGCGTAATACGCGCACTAGTTGAGCAGAAAACATTGCTAGAAGAACGTCTAAATTAGTTAAGCATATTTATTTACTAAAATAATAACAACAATTGCTCATCAGTGACATAAAGTAATCCCAAAGGCTTAGCAACTCTAAAATATTATGTTGCAGGAGAAAAATATGCATTTCATTGATAATCCTTTTTGCTAAATAAGATTACATTTTTAAGGGAGTATCATAATAAGTCAAACAAACTGCAACAAAATTAAATTGCGTCAGGTATAACTTTGGAAACTTAAGGAAGCTTAGTAATACATACATTGTGCGATTGATAATTGATGGTAATCCTTTATATAGTTCATGAGCTAATAAGTTACTGTATTTCCATTTTCCTTAAATGAAAATATGCGCTGATTAAAACTCCTGCAAAATAAAATGGATAATTTTGACTGCAACACCTACAACATTCACTGAAATGTTATTAGAAATTTGGAATTAGTGACTAATTCCAAATTTATTTGCATGTTAAAATTTATTCTCTTGCTTTTTTCAATGTTAGCATTTAGCATGTAAATTTTTATTTATTCCTAGAATTGGTCTGGAAAGCTTTGTTTTAATCCTTACTTCTAAAGTGAGATTATAGATGATTTGATGTTTGCAGCGGAAAGCGATCATACAAGTAGAACTTGTATTTGTTTCAGTGATACATAGCTAAGTAAGATGATAATTCTTGAATTCATAAATTAATTTTCTTGATAAAGAATAAAATAATAATAATTAAGCAAATTACATACAAATCTTGAGCACATTAGTATGCTTGTACTAATTATCAACATCAATAAATAAGAAATATATTGGGGGGAGACGGTTATATCTTAGGCGTTTGTAGTAAACATATCGTTATAAAGGTTATTAAAAACATATGAATGAATGAGAAAAAATAATCTTGAATATTAATCTTCATGTTACCATGTCAATAATGTCCAGGATAAATATATTTTAAAAAGGCCATAATATAAGCAACACTGAATTTTCGTGGGCTAATTTAATAGGTTGAAACTATAATCGTTGAAAGAAAAGTTGCTCAGTATAAAAAGTGTATGTGACTATTTGTCAAATCAATGCTTCAACTACTTAATCTGTATGCTGAAATATTTTTTAACATTTCTAAAATCTCAGGAGTAATCAATAGGCAATCGCACAAACTTAGGAAAAATGGATCAGCTTCAGCGAATGTCAGAAAATCGTAAAAGTCTTTCATAAAGTTAATCATTCCGATTGCCCTTTACCTATATAATCATATCCCCTTATTTATAATATATAAGAATCTCTAATATTTGTTTTTTTGGTTAATCCGAGGTGCTTTATTGAGATTTTAAGGTGTATCTTTAATAGCTAAAAAGATGATTTTCATTAACCTCTGAAAATAGGTCTCTTTTGCTGCTGTAAAATTTCCTTCTGTGCTTAGAATAAAGTAATAAAAAGAATCAATTGATGGTTAGGTGTCAATAACAGTCGCCAAGTGCCACGAAGTGCTCTTTGACTACTAGAGATGCATTAAGATATGCTTTAAACATAATGACTTGATACGTACAAGGACGTGAAATTAACTGTTTTACCTCTTTATGACGTTAGAAAAGTGTTAAATTTTTACCGCTAAAGTATTTTTCGGAGAATCCGAGTTTTTAGTAATCCGAGGTAGAGGGAACTCTAATTAACTCGGATTTGCGAGACTGTACCTTATCATTTTTACTTGTTATCATTCAAGGGAGGAGTGGAGGAGTTTTTATTATATTTGCTCAAATATTGCTTGAGTCATTTTTACTGCATACCGTCGAAAAGAATAAAGTCATTTGCATAACCTGAATTTCTATTTTGAATTCAACTTTGAAATGTTTTTTATCATACATTGCTTAAGTCGGTTAACAGCATGTTATCTTAAATATATTTTTTTAAGTGTTTAATCTGAAAATGCATATTTAAAACGACACCGAAACATTTAGATTTTTTTTTTTCATTATAATATATTTAAATATTTAATTTGTAAACTGAAAAAGTCATGCTTGTTAAAATTCTGATTTGAACAAAAATGCGAGTTATAAAACTCTTTAAAGTTTAAAAACAATTTAAACTAAGAAATGCAGTTTTAGACTTTAAAGCAAATTACAGAGAGAATGTAGTTTTGACTCATAAGCAATTTCACTTACATTTTTACCTCATATTAAATTATTTGTAATTAAAAAACAGCTTCTTAAAACAGTTTTGCTAATTAGGGAAAATCTAAAGCGTAATATTTTCTTTAAATTATTAACATGTCAGACAAAAAGAAAGCTATTTTCAATTTTATTATTGCAACCTTTTTCAGAGTGTTAGTAGTTTATAAGTAACTAAAATTAATTTCAATTGAAGCAAATAGGCGAACTGAACTTTAGAGAAAAAATACTTTTGACAAAAGTTTCATTTGAATCAGCATGAAATGTTTTACCTACTAACAGGTTATTTTTCTCAAAAGATTTAGGAGGAAATTTTAATTTTCGAAACAATTATGGAGATATTTTTCTTCTAAAATAAATAAAATTAAAAGTGTTCAGATTACTTTTGTCAAGATAAGTGAAGTCACAAGGAATTAATGAAATTAAATTAGTGTTATTAAGTTTACTTAAAATGATGACTTTGTTAAAATAAATTAAAGACCAGAGAACATGTGTTTTCTTGTAATTTTATGCATCTAGCTGACATTGGTGCGGAATAGTTCTCGATATTTTCTCAAAGTTGAGGTGGGTAAAAATAGTTTTCTGGCTTTTTCTTTTAACTAAATGTTTTACTGTGGTTTTAAAAGTTTAATAACCAATTTTAGCACTTGAGTGCACCTCCGCTTTGTAATATGACTGGCATGCAGTTACCAGTGTTGAAATATGTCTTGGTTGTTATCAGTGTTGTAAAATTTAAGCAAAATTAATCATTTTTTACCAAGTATAATGTTTGCTTATAAAATTGAAAACTATAAAATCTCATTAAATGTTTTAAAGACGTTTTAGATATATTATTCAGTTATAACTAATTTTAAAACGATAAGGAAGTGCCGGCCATCAATGAGCGTAAAGTTAGGTTTAACGGCAATTTCAACCAGCCGAATAAATTTGTAATATAAAGTTCCGTCCAGAGCTAAACGTGCCTAATTTCCCGTATACCTGCAACAGCATTCTAGCATCTGATCAAAATTCTCTGAATTGTCAAAGGCTGCAATTTATGTCACACATGCATTTTTGTCTGAAAGCAAATTTCTAAAAACTTTAAACAAAAAGAAAAAGGAAGAGATAAATAAAAGATTTAACTATAAATGGGTGGACAAAAAATTAACTAATTGGAAATAGTAATAAAAAGATGATTCTCACAATAAGCAATTGCGATAGGCGTGTGTGTAGGGGCCGGTGGGCGTCCCAGGAAACGGCCCACTGGGGCACGCGTGGTGTTATAATTCGTTGGGGGGGGGGATCCCCAACGAAGTATGACACCGGGGTTAGGGACCAGAGTCCCTATTATAGGGGGTCGTGTAGTCCCCCTAAAATAGGGACTGCACTACATCTGAGGTCCAAAATGAAGATAAAAAGCAATTTTTCATTGCTCAAAAGAAAAAGAAAAACCGTTCCTAACTATTTTTTTTTTGGGGGGGGGTAAAATAAAATACCTAAGATCTAACTTTAATCCGTTGACAGCGATTAAAGCTAAATAAATGAATGCGTATATTTTAGAAAATAAATAGATAAATAATAAAATGTACACTTAAATCTGCAATTTTCATTAGAAAAATGAACGGCTTGAGGAGAATTTGACTAATGAAAAAAAAAAAAATGCACTCCAAATTTCCTTTTTATTTTCCGTTGCTGAAAGTGAAGTACCTACATCATTTAAAACATAAGCATCAAAATAAAAAAGATTATTTTGCTTGAATTGGACGGTTCACTCAACATAAATTAGAGCAGATATTTCTTTTGAACTATTCAGAAAAGAAAGAAATATTGTTAAAATCAAAAAGTAAAATACGGAAATAAGGTGTCCTCGCCGAGATGGTTCATTAAGGGATAAAGTCTGATCAAATCGAATTGTTCACTCAAAAGTTATTGCGAGGGAAAGGTTTTCTAAACTGTTAAAAATTGAACAAAAAATTGTTAAACTCGAAAGGTCTATTTTTGGAATGGGGTTTCCTCTTCAAAATGTCTTTGACAAGAAACAATGTGTCGAATTGAACTGCTTACTTAGAAGTTGTTAGAGGCAAGCGGTTTTATAAACTGTTCAAAATGGAAGGAAAAATTGTTCAAATCAAAAAGTAGATTAGGGTTCCAGTCGTAGATGTCTCAAACGAAAAAGAAAAATTTCCGAATCAACTCCAAAGTTTTTACACTGTAAAAAATGAATGTTGTTTTTGCAGTATAGTACAGCTAATTTTATAGTAATAAACAGTAAAAATGGCTTAATTTACAGTCATAAACTAAAATGGCTAATTTACAGTACTAAACAAAAATTGCTAATTTTACAGTACTAAATAGCAAAATAGCAATTTTATAGTGAAAAATAATAATGGTTAATTTTACAGTATAAAATTGCTAACTTTACAGTAAAAATCTGTAAAATTTCAAGTTTTATAGTTTATTACGGAGCATTTTACAGTTTTAAATGGCACCTCGGCTTCCAGTATTATACTGAAAAAACAGCAGTTCATTTTTTGTAGTGTAGGAGGGACAGTTTTTTTGTTAAATATGAGAATGAGTTAAAATTGCTAGTTTTACTGTAATAAACTGTAAAATTGCTAATTTAGTTTATTACCGTGCATTTTACAGTTTAAAACTGGAAACTTTGCTGCCAGTATTATACTGTTGGTTTTACAGTTCACTACAGCTAAATTTTATAGCAATAAACTGTAAAATTGTTAGTTTCACAGTTTATTAACGTTCATTTTACAGTTTTAAATGGGAACCTACGCTGCCAGTATTATACTGTAAAAACAGAAGTTCGTTTTCTGTAGTGTAGGAGGGACAGTTTTTTGTTAAATATGGGAATGAGGTATCCCCGTCCTTAATTTTCAAAGGAAACCCAAGTAGCATCAACTCATCGGATTTTGCTCGGCCGATCAACAAACTCCTCGTAAACTGATCCTGTAACGCACAATGACATCGTTCCGATCAGTATCCGAACACGGTTTTCGATGAGCTACTTTTCATTGGAAAGCGATATCCTTCCGATCAACTTTCCCGATGAAAATAAGATAAGCTAAATTCCATCGGAAAACGATATCCTTCCGATCAAGTTTCCCGATGAAATTCCTCGGTACGGGACTGTTCTGCTCGTAAATTGCTCCAAATCTTATCGTATTCTTATCGGATTTTGCTGCTGGGATTCTGCTCGGCCGATGAGACATATTGGATCATCGGCCGATGAGAATTTCATCGGGTTTCGATGAATGGCCGATCATCGGCCGATGAGATGATGCTGCTAGGGAAAAAGCTTTTCCGAACCGGATTGTTCCCTGAAAAGTTATGGGGGGGGGGGGGCAGACATATAGACACTTTTTTTAACCCTTGTCTGTCACCATGAGTGATCTTCTTTTTCCCCTTTTTCAAATTCCATGATTTACCTCTCCTTTTAAAGATTATCTTGACGGCTACACTGTAAAAAAACTAAAGGTAATTTTACACTATAATACTGCTAATCTTATAGATGTAATCCGAAAAAATTGTACACTTATAAACTATAAAATTACTCATTTTACAGTTTATTACAGTGCATTTTACAGTTTAAAACTGGAAACTTTGCTGCCAGTATTATACTGTTGGTTTTACAGTTCACTACAGCTAAATTTTACGGCAATAAACTGTAAAATTGCTAGTTTCACAGTTTATTACTGTTCCTTTTACAGTTTTAAATTGGAATATCCGCTGCCAGTATTATATTGCAAAAACAAAAGTTCATTTTTTGCAGTGCATTGACGAAAAAAAGACCCACTGTCTAAAAATTGGCTTTTGGTCATAAAAAGTTTTCTTTTCTGTTTTTTATTACACATTTTTCAAAGATGAATAACATCCGAAAGCTGAGATGCATTAGCACGGTTATATAGAAACATGAAGATCGAGGATTTGATCCTGCTACGGGTTTTGTTGCTTTTGATTGACTTTTTTTCACCGGTTAATATAGTTCAAACCACAGCTGTACTGTTTCATTAAAACTGGATATTTTTTCCATTTCAGCATTGTAATTTAGAATGAATAATATTTCTTAAAGCTACTTTTTTTGTTGTTGTCGTTGTTTCCTCATTATTTCATAAAACTACAAAAGTAAGATATCGTTTCAATTATTATTTTTTTTTTAATCGCCGAAAACTAGCAATTCATGCGTGCTTAAAAAAAATGCCGTCAAAAAATTGAGTTTTTAAACTACGTCTGACAAGATCGAATGATTCTCACAAGCCAGCTAGTGTTATTTAAGTTTTTTCGTACAATGACCTTTCTGTACAACACACACTTGCTACCGAAAATTCGTGCTTCAAAATCATAACAAGAAAATATGTTTTGAAGTTCTTACTTGCAACAAGACTGAGCGATGCAACGCCAGGATATATTGCATTCTTTCGCACAATGATTCGCTTTGGTTGGGAGGATTGCGTTACGTGAGAAGAGATTCGATTTCCACGAACGTGCAATATCGTCACGGAAACTGAGAAAACTTTCTCGTATAAATACAGCGCTTTTATGTTATTGATAAAAGTTGTTTTCTTTAAGTTCTGGTATTTTGTTTAGAGCATTGTTTACCTTTCTTGACACCAAATGTATCTATTTAAAACGCAGCATGTGTTGGATTATTTTTTGTTTTCTTTTGTTAAATAAACTTTTCACTAAACTTTTGATTAGCTTAATGCATATTTGTTCTTTTTATCTTTCGTTTCTTTTAAAAACACTGGCGGAAAAAAATCCCAACACCAAGAAAGACTTGCGCTAGATAAACGAAATTTGGTAGACGTGTTTATACAACTAAAAGATGACATTGATTGAAATTTCGCGCTCCGCGCATTAGTGTGGTGCAGCTGGCGTCACTCAGAACATACAAATAAGGCTTGTTTTAAAAGCGTATTGCAAAGCTCGTGAGTATTATTTTTCCGTGAAATTTGGAGCATTGCGCTCATGTTAGCCAGAAATGCCTTTAAGAAGACGAAGAAGCCATTATCAACAGCTCACAGAGTTTGAAAGAGGTCGTACAATTTGGCTATGAGAATATGGATTCTCTTTTCGCGATATTGCGAAAAGACTTGGTGGGAATGTTTCCACCGTGCATGATTATTGGAAGCTATGATCAAGGGATGGTACTACCTCAAAAAGATCAAGTTCCGAGCTGCCAAGTGGCACGACTGAGAAGGAAGATCGCCAAATCCTGCGTATGGCTGTGTTGCATCGTACTGCATCTGCGGCTGATATTCGAGCTGCAGTTGGTACCGTCGTGACCCAAAGAACGGTAAGAAATCGCTTACATCAAGGACAGCTCCGAGCCAGGTAGCCTGTAGCCGGTATTCCATTGACTGTAAACCATTGCCGTTTGCGACGGTAGTGGTGTCAAGACAGAGCTCACTGGAGGTCGGAATGAAGATCTGTTGTAATTTCTGATGAAAACAGATTCCGCCTAGGTGCCAGTGAGGGTCGCATGTTGGTCAGAAGGAGGCCAGGGGACCGCCTGCATCCAAGCTGTCTGCGGCCTAGACACACTGGACCTACATCTGGAGTCATGGTATCGGGAGCAATTTTCTTCGAAAGCAGGAGCACTCTTCTGATTATCCCAAACACAGTGACTGCAAATTAGTCGTCAGTCTGGTAATTCAACCTATAGTACAGCCCTTCATGAGTAGCATTCAATGGGAAGTTTTCTAACAGGATAACGCTCGCCCTCACACCGCTACCGCAACGCAATGTGCTCTACAGAGTGTTGACATGTTACCATGACCTGCAAGATCACCAGATCTGTCTCCAATTGATCACGTATGGGGTATCATTGGACGGCTACTCCAGCATCATCCATAGTCAGCAATGCCTGTCCTAGTATTGACACAACAAGTGCAACAAGCATCTCACACCGCACCATAAAGTGACGTTCGGCACAAGTATGACACAATACATGCACGCTTGTAGGCATGTCTTCAAAGTTCTGGAGGTTACACCGGATATTAAAGTAACATAATTTCATATTTGCACAGCATTTCCTTGAGCTTAAATTATCCAGTGATCTTGTACATTTAATCAATTAAACATGTTAACTAGATAATTGCATTACCCGAATTTCATTACTATACAGTAATTTTTTCTTGGTGTTGGGATTTTTTTTGTGTCGATTTTTTTTTTCAGCATTATCAAAAAGTATTTTTTTTTTTTTTTTTGAACATGTTACAATGAAAATACACTTAGGGCCCTGCTCCACATCGACGTGAAGCAGAAAAATAAAGCAGGAACGTAAAACGGATTAAATGGTATTCCTATGGAAAGTACCCGGATTTTCGGTTTCTGCCTTCGGTTTCGGTCGTGTTTTCTGCTCATGTGGAGCAGGGCTCTTACCTTATAAATATTTATTCAAGAAAATAAGTAAGCTTGTACTTCAGAGTAAAAAACACACAAACGTACTAAGTTACAAGTTACTCTTTCCAGGGCCCCCCGTCCCTGCCACTACACGTGGTTTAACTGGCTGGATGGGACTCCTGAAGACCGCTCTGTTTTTTGATTCAGACCAGAAATAGAGCAAATTCCTGTTCCAGCACCCGCAGTGATATTGATTTTGGAATTGGAAATTGGAGGACTTCGCAATTAATAGCATATTTTGCGTACCCTAGTCACCATTATTGAACATGATATTACTTCGAATCGGCTAGAATCAAACCCGAGACCCTCCGTTTACGAGTCCGATGTCTTACCGATCCCACCAAGATGATAAGTGGGCTCAAGATGCCCACCAAGACATCCGTTACAAGTTATGGTCCCAAAAACAGGGATACGACAAAAAAAAATGCTAGCAAATACCAACTGCTCGTCACAGAATGCATAAACTTCATTTTTACCTGCTTGGTATCGTCAATCTGACATAGCCATTACCTATGAACTTAGGTTCTCTTCACACTGTATAGCGGCGATATGTCAAAGTGGACTGCATTCAAAAACAAAAAATGATGAAACGGTTTCCCAAACCTGGAAAATCCTATCTAGTAATGTTTAAAATTGCGGTTTGAAAAAAAGAAGAAAAAAAACTGATGAAATAAACACTCGCTCCCATTTATGCTAATAGGAAGATAATACATTGAATAAATATTTTGCAAAAGGGCATGAAACATATATATATATATACAGATGGGTGACAAAATAATACGAACACCTGTGAAAAAGTGTGACTTATTTCACACCTGCAGTACAGCCGCTCCAACTGCAACAGAAGTCTCCCACTTGGTGAGCGTGAAAAGGAAGCTATTAGTCTCTCAACATTAGTCACCTGTGTTGCATGAGTTTATCGAACTAGCTTTTATAAGGGGAAATGTCTGACCTGTCAGCATTCCAAAGAGGGATGATTGTTGGGGCGCGTTTAAGTGGAGCATCGGTGACAGAAACAGCAAACCTTTTGGGGTTTGCAAGAAGTACTGAATCAGCCGTTATGGCAGCATACATGAAAGAAGGTAAAACGAAGTCTTCAAAGCAAAACATTGGCCGAAAGTCAAAGCTTGGTGATAGGGATAGACGTGTCTTGAAGCGCGTAGTAGCTCGAAAACACAAGCAATCATTATCCGAGATAACATCAGTCATGAACAGTCATCTTCAGGACCTCGTTTCAACAAGAACTGTTCAAAGAGAACTTCATGTAGCAAACATTTATGGGTGAGTGGCAATTCGTAAACCCTTGGTGACAGCAACCAATGCTTTCAAGCGCCGTCAGTGGTGTAGATGTCACAAAATCTGGTCCCCACAGTAGTGGCAGCAGGTAATATGGTCCAATGAATCATCCTTCACCTTATTTCAGACCATTGGACGCGTTTATGTCTGGAGATCACCCAAAGAAGCGTTTGATCCTGAATGCCTCTTACCAACTGTGAAACATGGAGGTGGCTCCATTATTGTTTGCGGTGCGATTTCTTGGCGTGGTCTTGGGCCACTAGTACGTCTGCATGGGAGAATTAAATCTAATGACTATCTAAGCGTTCTAGCGGATCATGTTCATCCTTTTGTACAGACTGTATTCCCATGAGAGCGACCGATTTTTTAAGGCGACAACGCCCCTATCCACACCGCCAGGTGCGTCCAAACATGGTTCGAAGAGCATGACAATGAAGTTGAGCATCTCGCCTGGCTCCCTCAGTCTCCGGACTTAAATATTATTGAACATTTGTGGCAATATTTGGAGTCTAAACTTCGTTCCCGATTCCCACCTCCATCAAATCTTTCAGAATTAGAGGCCTCTCTGTAAGAGGAATGGCTTAATATTCCTTTAAACGTTGTCAATGACCTTTATGCATCGATCCCACGTCGTATTAAATCTGTAATTCAGTCAAAGGGTGGCCCAACTGCGCATTAATAAAGAATTTTTGATATTTCACAGGTGTTCGTATTATTTTGTCACCCATCTGTGTATATATATATATATATATATATATATATATATATATATATATATATATATATATATATATATATATATATATATATATATATATATATATATATATATATATATATATATATATTTGCTTAGAGAATATACTTTAAGATCACACATTACCATATGAAATTTAATTAAAACGTAATACATTTGTACTGTCCATTCAAGCACAAAAAACCAAACAGATTTTTTTCTAAGATTTTTTTCTCTAGATTTCATTCTAAATTTTAATAAGATTCCATCGATTCTCCTGTAAGTAAGAATAATCCTAGAAAAATAAGTTATTTCCTACTACTGAAATATATAATAATATTTTATATGGAAACAAGTAACACATCTCAAATCTAATATTTTATCCAATTTCCGAAAACATACTTGGAGATCAAAATATTAATGCATGCCTTTATTACTGCGAAGGTAAAGTGCAATTACGCATCCATTATATAATGCCTATATAAAGAAAAATATGAATAGTCTTTTGACTAGAAAAATTGATATTTTATTAAATTAATTAGTAACGAATATATGATTACTATAAAATTATTTTCCAGACTTTTCCAAGAGTCAAATAAGATATGTTACTTGTTCTTTTGTCTCGACAAAGTTCATCTCGTAAGGTTTTACCCATTGGTTGACTTTATGTTTCTAACGATACAGGATAATAAGAGACGTGCGCTTGCTTACTTTAATTATGCAAAACATTTTGCTCGGTAGTACGGGAAAATAGTGTTATTTTGGAAAAGAGTTAACTTTGTAGAAAATTATTCAGATTTTCATTTAAGCTTAACTAAGCTGCTACTGTGTAAAAAAAGAATGAGTTCGTTCTCTTTAAGTGTAATGCGCTATTATTCCTTACTGTATGTGTGTAGGATTGGTACCTTATTTTGTATCTATTATTATAATAAAAATAATGTAAAAGTTAGAAACCTGATCTAGATATGTTTCATAGGGGTGGGGGGGGGGGATCGAATGATTTTATTGAGTATCCTTCACTACAAGTCTTGGTTTAGAAATGTTGACACATGCGTGTGTTTTGGACTCTAATTACGAAAAGTATTTCGCGGTGAGCCTAAAAATTCCCTTCTGCTATTATTAAAGATAGTCTCCTGTATTCGATCCTGAGAGCAGATTTTTTTTACAAACTCTTAAAACACTTTAAAATGACGCATTTATGTCTTGCGTCGTTCTTTAATTTCTTCTGTCAGGGACTTTTTTACGCAAATAAAATTATTTTCTATTCTTGTAATTTTTCACCTCCTGCGACCAACAAAAAGGCTGGAGTAGTAACTAGTTTTATCAATCGTAAACCACTAAATATCACTTTTAGCAGCGATATTTTTTAAACAACTGACCCATTCAGCTCTATCCAGAATCTTAATCACAAGTTACCTTGCGCACAGAAACTGACATCTGCTCGATTTTAACATTTCTTTGTTTACCAAACGCGTGTTAAGAAACGCACTAACGACATTTTAATGACAGCAGACGACCTCGAAAGAAAAGTTGAATTCGTCAATCTATCACATCAACTAAAATAACATGGATCATATGTGAAACCTTCATCTGCATCAGCAACATATGCAAATAGGGAAAGAACAGAGAGTCGTTGCGATAATGAAAGAATAATATTCAGGAGGAAACTATACTTAAATGGAAAGTTCCTGCGTTCTTAATGTAACTTTTGATGCAATGGAAGATTATTTAAATTTCAGAAACTTTGTCTAATGAAAGTTGATTTTAGCAATCATTTTTCATCTTGTTCAACTTGCAGCAGCAAAATATGGAAAAAGAAAAGAAAAGAAAAAAAAAACAGGTTATTATTTTTATGTTTATGTTTTTCTATTATATATATATATATATATATATATATATATATATATATATATATATATATATATATATAAGATAACAAAAAAATAAAGGTTTATTATTTTTACTTAATACTGAAAGCAGAGGTTTCAGTTTAAAACTGTAAATACTGCACAGTAATAAACTGTAAACCTATCTATTTTACAGTTTATTACAGTAAAACTAGCAATTTTACAGTTTATTACTGTTCAATCAATAATTTTAAAGTTTATTACCATAACATTAGTTGTAGTATATTGTAAAAAAATGAACCGCAAAAAATGAATTGTTTTTACGGTATAATACTGACAACAGAGATTCCAGTTTAAAACTGTAAAATGCACAGTAATAAATTGCCAAACTAGCAATTTTTCAGTTTCTATGTAAAGTTTCAAACTGTAAAATTGCTAGTTTGACAGTTCAATACTGTAAAATTACTTTAAAGTTAGCTGTATAATACTGTAAAAACAATTTTTTTTTACAGTGTTTGAATCCTCGGGCTATTACGATGGAACTACCGTTTAACTTTTTTTTTTAAACTTAATAGTTTTTAAAAAAATGAAAAAAAAAGAGGTAATTCTTGTACTGAAAATTTTCTTAACAAAACAATATGATAAAAAAGAAATGTTTTTATCAAAATAAAAAAAGATATATTTTTGAAAGACGTGTATTTATTGTTGGAACTTTTCCGATATCGGTTATTCTTCCTTCACTGACCGTTTCCCATTAGCAGAATATCGTCTGATGAGATACAGTTATGAACACTGCAAAAGGTGGAGTAACATATGCAAATCTACGAGGAAGGTGGTGATTTTTTTAAATTAGAATATAATGAGATGCAATTTTCGAACACTTCGGATGTGCATATAATGAATCCAGTTTCTTTACAGTCATTTATCTTATTGAATGGTAAAAGTTTTGAAAGTTTAAGTTATGCAAGCGTCTATTATTGAAGCTTGTGCAGGAACATTTTGTTTCTAACGGTAAGGAGATTTTGTTAGTAACTATTTTCGAGGATTTCCTGATTTGAATATATGGATTTGCTTCCTTACGATGAATAAGCTGAATGTATGTTGAAATAATTTAACATAGCATCTCTTAATTATGCATATATGTAGCCTAATAGCCCTATAAGCAAAACAGAGAACATTAAGCTTTGAGGCAGAAAGTGGAAATTTGCTATGTTTTATTTATTTTTTTTTTTTTAAAGAAGAAAAAAGCCGTATATTTTAAAATAATAACTTGATTTTCCTCATATTGTGATTATGACGCTTAAAATAACGTGAAAAAAAATAATCCATAAATTATTTGCATTCGATTAGCAACAAAATAAGTTTTGGAGGCATCGGCGGCATGTCACATATTGTGCAACATGTATGCTCCATAATGGCTCAAAATGTTTTTTAAATGAACACACTTTTTCAGCCATTTTATTTAGATACTTGTTCAGACTACAGTTGAAATGAAGAGTAAAGTTTCTAGAAATATAATGAAATAAGCTAATTTTCTTACAGTAGTACCCTAAACAATTTTTAAAATGGCCCTCAATCTTTACATAGAAATGACTTGATTTTAATTAGATGGGTGGAAGAAAGAGGAAATGATTCCTGAAATAGCAATTTTTTGGAATCAACGCAGTGAGGAGAGAAGAAACATAAATTGATTTTTTAAAGAGTTGAGTAAAACACGTGAAAAGTTTGACCCCTATGAGAACTTCCATCCTATGAAGAACGTTCTGTTTATTTGTTCAATCTTTTTCACATTTTTTTCTTCATATTTTTAATGTTTTAAAGTCAAACCAATCTTTAAAGTAATAACATTGATAAGGAATGCTTTGGTTCTTATTTTATTTTCTTTTATATTTTAGCAACTAAAAACTCTACTGACGGCTCAACAGAAAAGTACCTTTCTTTAAAATGAAAAAGTAAAGGGTGATTTTTCTCTGCAAAAAATATTAGAAAACTTTCAGATCATTAATAGTTTAACGCAGTGAGTAACCGCCCCTGTGCAAGGGCTAAGGCAAGAACATGCAATACACCGCCAACTCAGTTATTTCTATCCATGAACTGCAGTTTCGTGCTTACTATACACTCATCAACATGGGTATAAAAGTAACCGAGTTGGAGGCGAAAATCCTCTTATAGAGCAAAGAGAGCCCAAAAAGCTGGTAGCTAATGTGAAAACCGAAAATTAGTATTATCTTTAAATTAATACTAATAAATACATGAAATAAGACTAATCTCTCACGTTAAAAATTTCCATTGCGGGGAAAATAAATAAATAATAATAATAAAAAAAAGAAATTCGAAAACACACACAAATTAAATGTGTGTTTTCTAAATAGGAAAACAAAACTCGTTGTACGATTTACTTCGGTTTGTGCCGTTTTAGCTATAAAGTTTGTTGGAGAAACGAAAACTTGCAGACAATTATTTTCTCTAACAGAAATATTTATCAAAACTTATTTCAGAGTAAATCAGTATGAAATACCCGTTTTTAATGATATCATACATAGTAAATTTACGACTGTCTTTTAAACCATAGTGTTATCATTTCCTTCTTCCTTAATAAAAACATTATTGAAAAAACATTTGTTAATTTGTAGTTATGTATGCATTATTTACACAACGAAGGGTAGTATAAGAAGATATCTTCAGCATCCGATTTATTTTTTTTCACATTTTGCATCATCACAAAAAAAAGTCATATGCATACCGTTAAAACTGCAAATGCAATGATTCAATTAAAAAAAAATAATAAAAATAAATAAAACTGTCTTATGCAACACAGTAAAAGCTAAACATTTAAGAGTCTTTGTTTAAAAATAAAGATTGTTTCTTTTACCATTATTAATATCATTATTTATGTTTAATGTTCACTGCATTTTACGTTTTCAAAATCTACCACTCGTTTGTTCAAGCAAAATTGCGGTAATTAAAGAAATTTTCATCGGACCCCATTGAATCTTTTTTACAAACCAGCACGACTTTCTGTGTAGTTAGACTGAAGAAACAACATCAATATATCTTTGAATTTATGTGATTTAAATTTTACTTGAAATTTAAAAAATAAATAAATAAAATAAAATAAACAAGACTTTAAGAGAACATAAACTGCAGGCTAAAAAGTATTGCTTAAACTCGAAACTAACTACGTATTAGTATTTCTTGTTCATACCGCAAACTGTTATAAAACGTTACGGCGAATTTTGCATGTCAGAAATATTTTAAATGTGAAAGACAGACGACAGAAAATAATACATTTCTCGTGGATAAATTTATTCTGCATCAATGCCTAAGAAACGTGTTTGACTATATATTTCTTTAAACTTTCCGTAAATGGAAAGTGTCTGGAGAACGTAATTGTCACAAAACAAAAGACATGCAGCGTTTTGCAATTTGACCACAGTAAATATCGATTATTTTAGCAGAAAATTATTTCAAATGCATTCTGACATGCGAAGAAACATTAAATCATAAGCACAATACTTTGCGTGTTAATGTAAATTCACTACACAATGCTCTGTGTGGCAGAACGCTACTTTTCATTTTAAAATTTATTAAATGTATTGTCAGGAAATTCTTGAAAATGACAAAGGAACTGATTTTAGATTGGAAATAACTACCTCTTAAGAATGTGAATATGTTGCTCAAAACAATTAAAAGTGCTTTGGAAAGTATCGGGAAAGATTAATGTCCGGGAATATTTTCTATTATAAGCTGTAAATTTCAAGCAGCATTTGAATATTGTTGCATGCCTTGGGGACCCACTTATAAAATATAAAGAGAATAGTTTGTGGTGACATTATTTTAGCTAGAAAAAGTAAGCTTATTTCAGACCCACTTTATAAAGACAGTTTTGAAATTGAATAATTTGCATTAAAGTCTGACTCAATTTATTTTTTATAGAATTACTAGCTTATTACCTGGTGTTGCCTAGGTGCTTAGTAATACAACATAGCTCTAAAAAATTATTTGAATGAATTCTATAAGCATGAATTATAATTGTTTATAACTTTATTCATGCTAAAATTAAATAGATGAGCCCTAAACTAATCTTTCCTGTTTTTTAGCCATACGAAATAAAGTTTAAATCACTTTTTTCCATCCCAGATCTTCTCTCATTAACCCATTAATGCTTACCGTCCCTTTTTAGGGACGGTCCAAAAAGTGTCTGAATTAACCAAAAATGAATATTTCAATCAAATAATAGTGTTAAATTATTACTTTAGTATTGTTTCAATTCATTATTAGCAGATTGCAACACATAGCCATTGTAAAGCGTGTTCTGTAGCCGTGTAACCAGTATACAAGATATCTTTGGAAAAAAAATGTCAGGCATTAATGGGTTAATTGCTGAGACGAGAGTACAAAGATTGCATAATAAGAAATTATGTCTTCCACTGCTCCTGAGAACTTGAATTCTAGTAAAATTTAGACTACATGTTCCGGATAAAAGTCTTTCTTATTGTTAATATTAAAGAATGGAGTATGTACTAGATAAATAACAGAATAACCCAGACTGCAGTGCGTATGAGTAGGCACCCCCCTCCCCACCGTCACATATTCTAGATATTAAACTTCAAGTAATCTACTTAATTGATACACCTTTCCATAGAGCTTCCTAATGAGTTTTGTGATTGTTGGTTATCTTTCTTTTTACGAAGAAGCAGATCCGAATGCAGAAATTGAAGCTCATATTAATAACGAATCTTTCACAATTATCTCCGATTTGAGGACATTACCCGAGAGATAGCTAAAATAGCAAATAACTCTTAAAAGCTGTGTAATCTTTAAAAATATCCTACAATGAGCTCAAGGGTTTTTTTTATAATTTAATTTTAATACGATGAGCAAAGACAATCCTCCTCGGCAATCCAGTAGCCGGGCTAGTTAAGAACCACCAACTAATGAAGAGTCTTTGCATGAGATTTTAACGAATCGCTTTATGTCTTATATGAGGCAGGGAAGTTTCAAAAAGTCAATGCTTGATTCACCTTTTTAATATTAGTGGGTTCTGACGGTGTTCTATCAGGATAAGTGGTGTCAGTGATGATTCTGCATCATCTTATTTTTGACATGAATCTGGATCAACATTGTTTAAAAGTGGACTTAATAAGCATTAAACATTAAAAATGAAACTTTATTGTAGTTTTACCGTCAACATACTTTGTACAGCAAGTTTTCACGTTAGTTTTATTGTTATTATTGTTATTATTATTATTAAGTTTTCAGTTTTTTCGTTCGACAGCATGGCAAAAAGAATGTTTTGTAGCCAAAACAAAATATGATTTGCTTAGTAAAATAGGATTTTAATCACACTTGATGTGGCCAATAAGCCATCGTGACCATTTTAGTAACTACATTTACCTTTTAGTTTCTTTTTTGCAAGAACTTTTTTGCTTTCTAATAAACTGCATTGTAAAATGCATTAAAATGTAAATTACATATTCTTCTAACATTTTAAGATTTTCTGGTAAAAGACAATGTAATGACAACAGTCATGATTGTTTAACCTTCTGTAGTGATATGTTTTCAAGAATGTCTTTGCTATCATAACACTTGCATTTGTTGCTTCATTGCATACGTGGAATACGTATCTCTAATCAGAACTCGAATGGCTTTAATCAGAACGTGACTTAAAACAAATGTTACATTTGAGTGTTTGTTAAATTTTTTCGCCTGTTCGGCGATTGGTGGTGTTTTTGGGGCTTTTATCGTAAATAAGATTTTAACTTAAATGCAATTTTCTGAAACCACAGGATCAAAAGTTGTTTTTTCTTTCTTCTTATTTTTTCTTTGTATTTCGCATGGCTTCTGTAGATCTTTTTCGTTTGGTTGTGAGATATTGCAGTTTCGCAGTACATAATGATGACCTTTCGTCCTGTGCAGTAGAAAATTTTGGGACCTTTATATACATCACCGCCCATAACCCCGCAGCTTTGGAATAAGTCACGGAACCATGTACTGGTAAACAAGTGAAAATACAAATAAAAAATTAAGTAAAATTTAAGACAGATATAAAAAAAATAAAAGCTTGTAAAACTGGAATTAAAAAATTGCACTTGGTAATCATATTTAAATTTAATGTATCACTAGAGTTATACTAAATATTTTTTTCTTTTAATAAATTGCTTTTATTTCAAAGTTATTTCAGCGTTTTTTATAAATATCAATAAGAGAAAGGGCTAATGAATAATTACTGATTGATTTCAAACCAATTTTATTTCCAAACTGAATCATCAATATTTTTATGGCTATAGCAATCGGGCTTCCCTTTCGTGTTTTCATATCTTAAAATACTTTAAAATATGAATAAGTACTGCCAGTTTGTAAAATATTGATCATACAGTTGTGCATAAATATTTTATTATCTACTTGAGAGGCAAAGTTGGTCTAGGGAGTTCAGATTCATAATTCAGTTTAACTGACAGAGCTTGAAAAATGGCAGCAGTTGCTGAATCAATGCGGCATGCATTATAAAATGCGATTTAGGAGATTTATTTCTGTGTGTCTTTCTAAAGTTACATAAATAATATGTATCGTTTTGTATCGAAGAGTATTACAGCGACCCAAGTAATATTTTTGGTGTATATAAGCGTGTTTTTTGACTTGAGAAGTGATTTTTCGCATTTTATTGAATTATAATTTAATGCTTTCTAAATTTCAGCAGTTATGCTTTGAAGAGAAGAGTAACAGTCTGCTAGTGCTTTGTGAAAAAAATAATAAACTTTCCTTAAAAATGTAAGATCTGTATCTTATATTCATAGGATTTTACTTTTCCTTACTAATTGGGTTTCGTTTTAGGTACAAAACTTTTTCCCTGAATCAATTGTGCTATTGATTTAAAATTTTTCACCGTTCATAAAAGTTTCAGAAATTTGCTAAAGGCATACAAAACTCAATCGTGTATATAGTTCATTCTTAAAAATATACATTTTATTATAATATGATAAGTTCTAGTGTTAAGAAAATTTAAATGTCTTACCTAAACGTTCATTTTCAACATGGACACACAAGCACAAGAAATTGCATTTTTTATTACATGGACATGTAATAAAAATGCATACATTACATATGTTGTATCTAATAAAAAACATATAATGGTGGCCTAAAAAATTTTTTTTTTTTTTTTTTGGTAACAGATTCTTAGACATTTTTTTACACAAGATAAACCGACCAGTGAATGAACACTTTTAGTGAATAAACACCTCATAGTTTATAAAGCAGTGAGTAACCGCCCCTAAGCAACGGCTAAGGCAGAAACATGCAATACACCGCCAACTCGGCTATTTTAATCCATGGACTGCAGTTTCGAGCTTATTATGCTCTCATCAGCATGGAATACGAAAGTAGTCGAGTTAAAGGCAAAAATCCTCTTATAAAGCAAAGAGAACCAAAAAAACTGGTAGCTAATGTGATAGTAGAAAACCAGCGAGCGACCGCACTTGGTACGGTACAACTCATAGTTTTTATGAAAAAACAAGGTTTTAAAGCATTTTTCTTAAATGAATCGTCGGAAGTATTCCTTTTCTACATATACAAATTTGCATAAAGAAAATTACTAGAAAATGCTTTATTTTTCCGCTAAACTAAAAAAAAAATGTTGTTTTTACAGTAATAAACTAAAATTGCTAATTTTAGAGTAGTAAACTGTTGCTAGTTTTCAGTAATGAATCAAATTTTCTTGTTTACAGTAATAAACTGTAAAATTGCTAGTTTCAGTTTATTGCTGTGCATTTTACAATTTTAAACTAGAACCTCTGCTGCCAGTATTATACTGTTGTTTTTGAGGTATAATACAGCTAAGTTTGTTAAAATTGCTAATTTCACAGTAATAAACTGAAAAATAGCTAGTTTTACAGTTTATTACTGTGCTTTTACGGTTTTGAACTGGAACCTCTGCTGCTAGTAATATACTGTAAAAACAATAGCTATTTTTGCAGTGTAGTGGGGGTGTTTTCGAGTTAACCCCATGAAACCTAATACAGATCTAAAAAATAGTTACATGTATCATCTAAAGTGTCTTAACTGTCATGTGTCAAATGCTACAATTTTTAACGACGCTGTGAATTTTTTAAATTGAAAATTTGATTAAGTGTGCACTTACTGATCGGTCTACCCTATACTAAATATAGGCTGACTGGTACTTTCAATTTTAAAGAAATTAATTAAATGTGTTTGCTTGTGTCTTAAATAAAAAAATTAAAAGTGCAAGATAAACCGGCATTAGATGAATTGTAAAACATAAATTGGCACCAAGAAATTCTTACAGATAAGATGCTAATACGAAAACTCTTCGAACTCCACTCCTGGCAGCCCGGATCGGTTTCATTTGAAAAATGGGTGATAGGTTTAGGAGGCACTTTCCAATGCTTTCATTTTTTATTCGCTTGTTACTTCTTCTGAATGGAATATGACTTTGCATTCCCCCTATTTTGTGGATTTCAAAACAGATCATACGCATGAACATATTCAAGGAAGGTTGAGTGATAAAATAGTAAACTATATTCTAGCTGGGGCTTATACCCCGAAACATATGGCACAATTATTTTCCAACTAAAGTTAAAGTGTCCCCCCCCCCAACTAAGACAGAACCTATAGACTCTTTTGAGAAATTTGCACGTACGTAGCGGTATCGCGATATTATTGCTACTTGGGATTACAGTTATCACTAAGTGTATCCCAGTTTTTATGAGAATAACACCGGTATTGCCAAGAACGTTTTATAAATATGATTATTACTTAATTTTTAAGCACATTCTCTTTACACCTCCGTAACTTTGAAAAATTGAGCAGATTAATAAGTTTCCGTCGCTGACACAAATGGTAACCGTATCCATTTTCTGAAGATGAAATTCTGAAAACAAATATACTTAAATTAATGCAACAAATTAATTTTCAGTTCTACATTGTCTTACATTATTTTTTGACATTTTAAATTATTCTTCTATTATTGCTCATATATTTTTCTAAAAGTAGTAAATGCCGTGATGCGTTTGTTTGGAGAAATTTTAATTGTATTTTTTTTCAAAATTTGATTGTGCACTTTTTTTTAGATTTTACATTGTATTATTCTTTCAGAAGTAAAATAGTCTACTAATAACTTTTTTCATATTTACAAATGATTTTAACACTCAGTCCACCTTTGAAGTACAATTTTTCAAAAGGTAGCCCACAAACTACGACTTTGAAATTGCTGAAGAAAGGTTGAATATTTTTTAGTGTGCAAAAAAAGGATCACTTCACATGTGCTTCAGATAAGTAAAATTTATCAGAAATATTCAGTTGAATATACCAAACTAAAAAAATATCAAAGCTTAACTACAGCCACCTTTGACTCACTTACCTCATTTAAAGGGAATCAAATTTAAAGAAGAAAACATTTATTTTTTTAATACAGTAACTAGCTGCCAGGGCAGCTAGATTAGCTTCCTGCGGCATGTTGATGCATAACGTCCCCCCTCTCTAACTTTTACCTCATTCTGAAGTTTTATTTGATATAATTTAATGTTCATTCGATTTCAAGACGTACCACGAACGTGGCCCGGCGTTGCACGGGCACTTCGTGCCCTGAAAGTAGTGAGGAAAATGTCAAAAAACTACTCCCCGCCAAGGCGGCTCGCTAACAGGCGCTTCACGCCTTTACTTTTTTCCTGTATAAAAAAAATCATTTGAATTATTGAGATGCTTCGCGCCTTCAAGATGGTGAGGAAAGTTTCAGTAAGTTCAGCTCAGGCGCGGATCCAGAGTGGGGTCATGGGGATCATGACCCCCCCCCCCTTAACCGACCAAATATAGCAAAAAATTGCATTTTTGGGACTTATTTTACGAAAAAACTGCCAAACCACCCCATTTTTGCACAAAAATTGCACTTTGACCCCCCCTTTCCGAAAATGACCCCCTCCTTAACCAGAAGCTGGATCCGCCCTTGGTTCAGCTCGCTCAAAGGAGAAAAAGCAGACATTGATACTCAGTTTTTAATATAAGTAGATGGCTCTTCAACAAATGAATGTTTCAAAATATTACAAGTAGCTAGCGATAAAAATACTATGTAAGTCGCCCGCTTATGAGTTTCGTGTTTGATTTAGTTAAGCCTTCATTCAAAATTCTCATTTTCATTTTTATTATTGTTTCATGGCTTGGCAACCACGTTTTGCAATGCAAGAATGGATTTCATATTTAATCATTTATTAGGCTTAATCGCTTTAAACTTGACTACTTATTAATTGATATCTTCGCTAATTAAAATCGTATAATTATATAGATTGAAACTAATGAAGCTTGAAAAATTACCTATCTATCGGTACCTGGTTCGACTTTCAGTTCATTGGCGTTCAGGAGAAAGAAGCGTGACATAGAAAGATAGTTAGAAAGAAAGATAGTTAGAAAGATAGTTAGAAAGATACTCAGTTTTTAATATAAGTAGATTAACGTTAAGTGGATAGACAACGTTGTTTTAGCAGGAGAGGTAATTAAGATAAGTAGATAAAACTGCTTAGATTTATTTTCTTCTTGCTGATTCCCTTGATGCCTACTTAGGTTTGTTCATTTTTTGTATAATTGAAAATTATACGGACTGTTGTAGACTCGGATTTTTTGAAGCTTTTTTATTTCGTTTCAGCTAACAGTAAATACATTACCTTGTTGTTAATCGTGATTGGATAAAACTATGGTCTGTCTTTTTCAGTTTAAAAGGGTTTCCGAAATCGATTACTCTTCATCGATGATGTCACACCCCTTCTCGTTAAATACGCATTTCGTACTTGCTTACTACTATAATGAGCCCAAAAATAGGCGGGAACGTGTATGTAAATATGAGACTAAACTTTAAGTTCGGAAAGCGGAATTATAATCATATTTGGTTCTGACGTCGTGTTTGAATATTATCTTGTTATGCAAAGTTTGAAATATTTCCGACATGTTTATGATGTGAACACTTTTAAAGTACTCCAATTGTAATGTATTAGATCCTTCGTTTTCATTTTCAAAATTATTGGCTAATTTAAAGCTAAACAGCTTGATATAGATTTTCTTCAATCATATCGATTAGAATGTATTACTCAATATTTATTTATCAATGCGGTTTTTTTCTTTTTTTTTTTTCATTTCGTTTATTTATTTATGAACTATCCCCCGGCGGCAATCAGGCGGATAAATGGCCTTCTATGCATGTAGCTGCCTACGACGGTTGATTTGTTTTCCATAACATACGAAACATAATGCCTACTTTATATAACTTATAGCATGTTACTGGTTTTCTTGATAAAATTTGGTTTTTCAAATGATGTCATTTTATTTATTTTTCGCACTTTTTTAAAAAAAATTCAGATTAAAATCTTTTGTGTTTCAAAGAAGTCAAAAAGTTCGCTGTGGAAGAGTAATAAGATTTTCACTAGCCTTTTGTGTTTAGTTTAGCATAAAAACACAGCAAGAAGGAATATATTGAAAAAAAAAAAAACACTCTTGTGCTGAAGTAAACAATAGGAAGTAGAGCGATGTTTAGAGCCCATATATTCATTAATTACAGTAGTAATAATAGTTTTCATCATTATTATTATTATTACTATTATTATTATTATATATTTTTTAATTATTTCATGCAAATTAGTATGTTAGTATGCTACGACTCATCTAAAATGCTTTTTCAAGAGTGTAAAATTGACCAAGTTACTTGAAATTATTAGCATGTGGTGACTGCTGAGTAAATATTAAATTATACCTATTCATAATGCAAAATGGTCCAAACTCTTGTAAAAACCGCCTTCACCTAGAATAAAATAAATTGTGCGCTCATTTAAGTATATCATCGACAGGTATGAATGCAAAGTTATTGGTAATCCATAAAAATCCGCTTAAAAATAAATGTTTTCAAAAGAATGGCTGAAGTTTAAATCCTCTTAAAATGCATCAAAAAGATTCTGAAGTGGATTTATGAAAGTTTAAGAGTCTCCAAAACGCATTTAAATTGATGGGATTAGCAAAAAGAGAAAGAAAATTCTTAAATTAAATGTGTTTATTCTTTTAAGAAGAATAGCAATATTTTTCCCCGTTCAACAAAACTGAGCTTCGAAGATGGCTGCTAGGAAACGAAGATCTCCCCTTTGTCGACTTCTAAGTATTTGCATTTAGGTACGAAAATAAATGAGATTATAGAGTGGTCCTTTGTTTTATGTCCACACATTAAGAGAAATCACTTCTGCATTTTTATCTTAATTGAAAATTCAATTGTGCGAAACAACTGGTTCTTTTTCAAAAATTTGGATTAAACTTCAGTTTGGAGTACTTGGACTTTTTTACTTAAAGTAATCAAAGCTGCCACATAAGACCGAAATGCTAATAAAATTGTTTGCCAATGTCATTAGGATCTTTCAAAATGCAGTTTGCTTTGATTTTGTTGTAATTTCCCCCTGTACATAAGTATAAACTGTGCTTTAATCCCCTCCCCCACACACAAGCATTTGTTAACATAAAACATTACATAGATTTCAATATGGGATTTCGCCAAAGTTTAACTCGAGGTACTTGTTATTATTATTATATTTTTTTAAACCCAATCTTTGAAACACAACCCTTTAAACTTTTAGTTAATATAACTAATAGGACAAGCATCTCTTAATGCAGCCGTAAATTGTCAGAGATAAATTTTGAAAAATAAAATATATATTTGAGGTATGTAAGCGAGTGATTATTTTTTTTTTCTTTGACTTTCTCGTTAAAAGTTTTTCATTTTGAAATTTGAATTGGAGTATAGAGCTATGATATTCATAGAAATTGAAACACAAGGTCGAAAGTTATCAGAAAATAATTTCATTTCAGGATTTTCTTTCTTTCTTTTTCCATTTTCTTGTGCTAAAATATTATCTTTATTGTATACCATTTTCGCTTGAGTATATTTCTATGAGTGACAAATACCAGGAATTTAAATGCAATAACTATTTTTTTTCCTCTGTTAATAGTTAAAATATTTTCAATAACTTTTAAAGCTATATTGGCAACAAATTAGGCAACAAACCTGTAGCCCGCGAATAGGCATTTTTTACTAACTGATTTTTAAATGATATGTATTTTTTTTTTCTTATTTATTTTATTTTTAAGCAATGACAAATTGCTCTATGTTTTCCTTTTGGATCTCAAACGTCTTGTAGTTCCTCGTTCATATTGGCAGTCAGCCAACATCTCACATCCCGGTGCTTCACAACCTGGACCTGCTCACCGGCTCCTGGATGAGGCCTATGCAATGTTAAAAATTCGGGGAGCTTTTATAGTAAATGTTACTGTAAAATGTAGCGTTTACAGTACAGAAAATTTTTACAGTAAATTGTACCGATAAAAAAACTGCGATTGCAGCGCCAAGTGATCACCACGTGACTTAAGGTTAGATTCAGATGGCACCCTATTTCCGCTCTCCTGATGAAGCTCATCTGGTACAGTGGATAGCAAAGCAGAGTGAAAAAATTGGGTCCCGGGTTCGATCCTTGTCGTTCGTATCTCGTGCTTTTTAATTCTCGTTTTCTTTTCAGTAAAATTTTACACTAAAAAATATTTTACGGTAAAAGTTACTAGCAACATGGATACCAGTAACTTTTACCGTAAAATTTCAGGAAATTTTTTACCAGTGTGAGAACATGGTGGTGCAGCTAGACGGAGTCGGCAACAGTCCTGTTGCACCACCATGCACGACATAGTCGCAAAGGAGCACATACACGCGCCCTCTTGCGCACACACGACTACCAACATACACCCGTCAACACGCCTATCACAATTCGTCCTTGCAAAAAAAAAAAAAAAAATGAATTCGAAGTGCCACACTGCAAAAGTTAATGTTGTTTTCACAATATAATATCGCTATTTTTATAATAAAAGAGTAAAAATTGCTAATGTTACAGTAATAATTCGTCAAATTGCTCATTTTACAGTACTAAACTGTAAAATTTCTGCTTTTACAGTGATAAACTATAAAATTGCTAAATTTAGTTTATCACCGTGAATTTTACAGTTTTGAACTAGAATATCTGCTGCTAGCATTATACCGTTGTTTTTACAGTATAAAACAGCTAAATTTTACGGCAATAAACTATAAAATTTCTAATTTTACAGTAAGAAACTGTAAAATTGCGAGTTTTATAGTATTATGTCAGTGCATTTTACAGTTTTAAATTGGAACCTCGGCTGCCAGTATTATACTGTAAAAACAACAGTTCATTTTTTGCAGTGCATTTTTTTTTGTCCAGTTTGATGAAACATTCCAACTCGAAAACTTTTGTTACCATATCATTTCCATCCAGTAATTGTCCGGGGTCCAGTAAGATGGTCCATTATGAACCCAAAGTCGTTGAGTGCTCAAATTGATCATTAAAATGAAACGAGGGAATGATATTTACTGCGAACGTCATCGGTAAAGTGCTTTCTGACAGCATTTTGAAGCCTTGCATAATGATGTGCTTAAATTGATTTAAGTATTGAATAGGATCTGCTGAAGATTATTGAATGTGACCCGGGTGTGATTTAGAAGCATGTTTTAGGAGATATTATTACTTATTTTTTTATATAGGATTCGATTAATGGTTTATGTAATGTGGTAAGAAGAAACCTCATAAAAGGGGATCCTAATCATTAGTTGGAAATGTGTTTCTCATTTCCCGAAGACACGTGATCATGCGTCAAATTTAAGTCATTGGTGGTTTTTCTGATGATTTTTCCTTTCTTTTACACTTTAGTAAGAATTTGTACTTTATATAGTACACAGTTATGAACATAATTCACGGAATAATAAGTTTTCGATAGCCTGTGGTATCAACACTTTTGACATTATGCTTGTGAAAATCGTACGAAACGAATTGGTATTTATTGTTTATACGCTGTTGAAAGTTGGGAAAATTTATCGTCAAGACATCAATCTAAATATTTTGAAATTATTTCTAGCATCTTGATTGAACTGAGAAACAACTTTTTTCATCCAAGTCATCAAATGTTACTGCTGAATACGTTGGCGATTTGAATGTTATCTGTATATAATAGAGCATAATATATATTACTGCAAAAATATATGTTGATTATTTATTCGTTTAGTTTTGAAGTTCTATCTTGCAGAGATTTAATGTGCTACCGTCAACCGACGCGACTTTAAGAAACCCGGGGTCGATTTGCCCCGTTTTCAAATATTATTATTATTATTATTTTTATTATTATTATTCTTATTACTATTATTATTATTATTATTATTGTTATTATTATTATTATTATTATCTGCTTATATTAAAAACTGAGTATCTTTCTATCTATCTATGTCCTGCTTCTTTCTCCTGAACGCCAATGAACTGAAAATTAAACTATCAAACCGGGTATCGATAGGTTCGTAATTTTTCAGTCTTTATAAGTTTTAATTTATATAATTAAGAGCTAGCCCGTACAACGCCGGGCCAAGCAGCTTGTTGTTGTTACTATTTTATCTCGAAAACTTTATTTTTATGTTTAGTAAAGAAATAATAGTGTTGAGTTAAGAGTGTATCCTACAGTTATGTTTATGTTTTAATTTTTAATAGGCAGTATAATAATTCAAATTCAATAAATGACATTAAGAAAGCTAATTTTGTAAAAGAAACAACCTTTAATACCTTAAACACGTATCTGTACTTTTCTGTAAATAGATATCTTCAACATTTTTTTTTTTTTGTACAAAGACACTTTTTTTCCTAATATGATACGAGGTTTATTGTTCAAAAACTTATATGTTGTTATAATAAGGCAGCTGAAATACTTATAATCAAGGTAAAAAGCAGTAAAAATTTTTGCCTCCAACTCGTCTACTTTCGTATTCCATGCTGATGAGAGCAGAATAAGCTCGAAACAGCTGTCCATGGATCGAAATAGCCGAGTTGGTGGTGTATTGCACTTATAATCACTTTTAATGTATCATTAACTGACTAGATATTCTAGCATTAAAAGAAAATTTTCAGTGTCAGGTTTTTCTTCTTTTCTCAAATAATGGAAGGAGCAAGTGAATAAAGGTGATCTGGGACATTTTTAAAAAATTTCTAGAAAAAGCTTTAAAAAAAAAATATTGGCTTCTCACCATCATCCACGGTATAAAGTAAGTTTTTCCAAAACTGTCACATATCACCTTCATCCACTTGTCTCTTCAATTATAAAATGTTTTCTCCCCCTTAAAATAAGGAAATTGATTATCGATTGATTTCTTTAGAGGCATCCGTATTGTATTGGCAATTCTTTTCTGTCTGATTTGGGATTTTATATCTAAGCTAAGAGGTTAACTACTTATCTTATTTTTAAAAATACAAATATGACGTTGGGAGATCGATATATTGCGCATAAGTGCTCTTGCGCAAGCAGATGTTTCCGAGACTGGAAGAAACAATATTTTTAACATGAATTTCATTTACTATGCTTAAACCTTTCCATACGTGGAAATGAATTTCATCGATTTATCGTTAGTTCATATTGAGTTAAATTTATTAGAACTCCATAATTATCTGTTATCTCTTTCATTTCTTCTAATCTGGGCTTAATTTCTAGCAAAGGAAGTTTTCAGAACTAAATTTCATGCACAAATAGTCAATACTGCAGAATTATTAGCGTAAAATAAAAAAAATATATATATTTGGGCTTATCTCAGTTTACGTCCAACGGAAATAAGGTCCTAATTCTAATTATTACGTGGCATTTAAATTAAAGGCTTACATCGATGTTGATGCATCTTTTCATTACTACTGATTAAAAAATGCTCTTACACACCTTTTATTGCTGAATTCGTAAAGTTACTGAAAACTACTTTTTTGCGAGGCTCAAGTTTCAAGTACATTTGTAAAAAAAAATACTACTAATAATAAGCAATCAAGACATAAATTAAAAAGAGTCCTTCATAGCAAGAAAATTTTTCGAATCACAGCTTCACAGAAGATTTTAAAAGTTGAGGCTCTGAAATTCAATTCCCTGCGCCTCGAAGAGGGGTTTCAATATGAACTAACGAAGAAAATTATTTAATTCTTTCCTCGAAATACCGTTAAAGGCGAAAAGAAATAAATCAACGCTTTTAATTAACTCATTGAAAACTGATCATTTTTAAAGAGCTTCCTTCTCTTCTCAAATGACATCTGAAATTAAATTCGACTTCGTAATTAATGGAAATTGTAATTTTTTTTTTTCAATTCTCTTTCACTGTATCTGATAAAGCAAAGCATTTTAAGTATGCTCGAAAGGAATTTCCATTTAATTTAACCGTACGGTCACACCCGCAACACGTACAAACATTTTTATATTTATTTTCTTAATGCAAATAAATCGTTTAGAAAGTCGATACTTGATATGAGGATGTACAATAGTTCCTCTCATATGAGTTATACAAATTAAAAGGCAAAGTTTAAAATTATGGAAATAAAGTGCAAATACTATCGTCCCCGCTTAATCGAGTAACGGATAAACGAATATCCCGCTTTACGAATAAAATATCTCGGAACCGATGCCAAAGACGTAATGTTAAAGATCCCCGCTTAATCGAATACCCCGTTTAATCGAATAATATTTCTTGGAACCGACAGTATTCGTTTAAGCGGGGCCGACAGTATATGCATAAAACTGTCACAAGAGTGCCAATGGTTTGAGAAAATTATAAAGGGAAAGTAAATTAGTTAAGACAACTAACTTGTTTAAAATTAACAAATCAGAAATCTATTCCGGAAATTACTGTACATAAATGTGGAATAATTTATTTTGTAGTACAACTGTCTTTGAAAGATTAATTTTCTTCTTAGTAGTTATTTTACGCCTAAAAATTATTTTAACTAAAATTATTTTGAGTGCACCTTGAACAAGGGACTCGATTAATAATTTATAAAAAATAAATGAATAATTTTCCATAAAAAAAAAGCAATAATATGAAAATTGGCTGGAAGAAATTACATTTTATAAATTTTGAAATTATTTTAGAAAAAATTGTAAAATGAGAAAAAAAAATCGCCTCGCAGTAAAAATTAGTTACTATTCCTAAATCGGAACTGTAAAAGAATAAAAAATGTGATGGTGAAATGAGAAGTATTAAAAATACTATAATCATTATAAATCGGCTATGGCTGTTTAATCCGTTGATTATCAACAGATGATTAATCGGTAATCGGCAATTGGCCAATTTGCTTATCGGTGCACCCCAATTAGGAGCTTAGTCAAAATATTCCTAGATAGGTGGCGCTGAAATTTGAAAACATCTCACCATTTTAATTTGCCCCACATTCCCCTAATTATTTTTATTTCATTCATTCAAATACATGAAATATACAAGGTTATTGTTCTAACTGGCACAAATAATTTTATCTCTGGTTTGCACTCAGTAAAAGTATTATTACACAACAAAGTATTTTATTATTTCACTATGAACATAATTGAAAGTGACGCAAAGATCAGCATGTGCGTTGAGTTTGGAAAACAACTCCCCGCTACAACCGCTTCGGCAAATATTTAAGGACATAATATGTTTTGCATTTAAATAGTAAATTTGCCAGGTTACATTTAAAATTCCAAGTAATTTAAAGTTTAAGCATGCATCAAAACTTCAAGTCTGTTTTATTAAATTTCTAAATCGTGACAGAACTCATTCCTGGCCTGATGTACATTTCAGAGACAGACGATGCGAAGCCCGGAAATAGCGACAGTTGTGAATCCTCTTAAACCTGCTCTCAGAGTTCGTGAATTTTAAATGCGTATACTGGAGGAAAAATTAAAGAAAGTTTCTAAATTTCATAACTATAACTTAATTTTTGACTTAAGGTTTTCATAATTATAGATAACTATCGGAATATTTTCCTTTATTTGAAGTAATTAGAAGTTCTCTATTAAATGCTGTCAGATGCTGTCAGATGTCTGAAACTTTTTAAAAACACAAGACTCTTCAACAGAAGTCGCAGGATTACAGATATAATCAATGCATATTATTGTTAATAGAACCTCTATGAAATATTTATTTTTTAATTTGTATTACTGTGTTGTTAAAAATAGTAAACATCCAACTATTTTTTGTTACTAGACAAGTTTTGAAATGTATTAAGGATATTAATCCTATTTGTTAAAGGCAAATTAGCAATGTATTACAGCGCAATAGTTTGTTTCTCGGTTTTCTATAGAGAAATAAATTAATCATAGCTGTCACTGTAGTGAGTTAAGAGCATCAAGTCCTCCTCTATTAGCTCCTAGTATGAAAAAACCACGAACTCCTAAAATAGAGGCGTAGTATGTCTTTACACTGGTACCTAAAAATATTTTTCACAGCAATGAAAGGATTACAACCTCTCATTGTTGGTTACCAGTTAGTTACCTTTAGGGAAGGTTACAAACAGTTGGTTTTTTATTAGCATTAATATTTAACAATAATAACTAAAAGCGAAAACATGCCAAAATTTCAAAGTAGCTAAAAAATACATATGATTAAAAAAAAGCAGACTAAAGACATTTAATACAAATAGTCTATTAATAAAAGTTCCTCAAGTAGAATTGTGATTTAGATGGGTCTAACTCTTGTAATGAAATTTTGCGGAAGTTCTGATGTTGCAATGCACATTGCACAAGGTAACTTCAAAATACAGAAAAAGTACTGATCTAAATTATCCTTAAGTATATGTTTGATTGTATTTGTCTTATATAGTGTCATATCTTTAAAAGATATTTATAGAATATTTGTATGTAACTAATTTTTACATAGAAATAAAGTGGAATAATTAGCTTGAAACCACTAATGACAAAACTCCTTCTTTTAATGCTTCTTAATAAATACTTTATGCTAAATCCTATTTTAAAAGACAAACGCACCTTAGTGATTCTTTAGATATAAGTCCTTCAAATGGATTTTGCTAAGTGCATTTGAGTTGAAGTATCTTAATACAGTACTGGAACCATTAAAAGGATAAAATCAAAACGTAATTTCCAAAATAAGGGACAATGCTGAGATAAAGGGATTTTTTATACCCCTAATAGGATCAAGTACTTAGATAAAGAAGGTTAAAAGGATTTAAGGTTAAGTCCTTCTAAAGTACTTATCTTTCCTTTTTTTCCTGGAGGAGAGTTCAAAGTAAGACACAATAGAAATATTATCGTTTATCTTTCTTTAAACGTGTGTGTTTGTGTTTTCCGATTAATTGTTAGTGGGATTTTTCTGATAAGTATCATATGTACTTATTGCGCTTTGCTTTGCATTGCTATAACTGAATTTGGCACTAGGATATAGTTTTTTCCCTTGAAATGCAAAGTAACTTACACATCAACATACTTTTTATCTTAAGGGTACCTTTCTAACAATTTTCCATTAAGTTACATGAAAAGCGTAATTCTGCAAAACCTTTGCTTCTTCACTTATTTAGCAACCAATAATTTATTTTCAAACATTAAAAATTTTGCCCACTTTTTTTGAAAATTTGAAAAATTTAAGAAAATTTCAATTTTTTAAAAACCCTAAGGCTTTTTTGTTTTTGCACTTCTTTCAAAATTTCTTTTTGCTAAGTGATAACAAGAATTACCTCTAAAAATCTGTGCACTCATTTTCTTATATATTGATTTGTAAATATTTTGTAACCTATTATGTAAAAAATTACTGGAAAATTTTGTCTTTAAAGGTTGAACAAACTCTTAAAGTTTTAGTAATTTATAGAATAGTTATTAAATGCACATTTTTGTTAAATGCATTATCCTGAGTGCAAAAAATATTGCTTTAAAGTTGTATCTTTATTAGAAAAAAATCCTTAGCGTTTCCAGTAACATGGAAACACTGAAAACTGAGCGTCAAAACAAAGTACTTTAAAGTTTTGTTTTTTACATTAGAACACATAGCGTGCATGCCCTAAAGTCACTCATAACTTTTAAATAATAGAGCTACAGCAATGTTATTTTTCCAAGTGTTTTAAATAACTTTTACTTTTGAAATAAGCAATAAAATATTTTTTGGTCATTTGGTCATTTTTGAGGTACTGTGTCCCCTTAAAGTGTTATGTTTAATGATGCTAATCAAAAAAGATATAAATATATGAAATTAATTTAAAAGTTTCAACATAAAAACTATACAATTATAAAAATTGGGACCAATAAAAAAGATGGATTTGGGCAGTACATAAAAAAAAGTTTATACAACCATCTGAAATGCACTCTTGTAAAATGAAAGGAAACAGCGAATGAGGTAACAGTTCCGTTTTTCATCTGTCCCATGATTGAAACAATATTAAGGCTACAGTGGACAAATAAAATTAATTTTTTTCAATTATTGATTTATATGTCTAAAACTTTGTGCGCTTGTAGTATTGAATATTTACGACATCTAAAAGCATAAAAAACACAAATTATAACAAAAAATGATGAATACCTTTTTTCAAATTTCATATTTAAATGTGTTTTTAACAAAATTTCAAAATGTTCCAGGCATCACAATTTTTTTTTCAAACTTTGAATTTCCACTTAATTTCCAATCATTAGGCATGATGGCAAAAAACAATTTATTATATGCAATGTTTTATGGGATAGTTTATAAAAGATAGCTGAAAATAAAAATTTTCAGTTGAAAAAATCATATAAATTTTCATTTTCAGCCATTTTTTTATAAACTATCACATAAAACATTGCATGTGATGCATTGTTTTATGGAATCATGCCTAATGGTTGGAAATTAAGTGGAAATTCAAAGTTTGAAAAAAAATTGCGACGCCTGGAACATTTTGAAATTTTGTTTAAAAAAATATTTAAATTTGAAATTTGAAAAAAAATATTCATTGTTTTTGCACTAATTTGTGTGTTTTATACTTTTAGATGTAGTAAATATACAATGATACAAGCATACAAAGTTTTTGACATATAAATCAACAATTGAAAAAATCAATTTTATTTGTCCACTGTAGCCTTAAATCCCGAAACCATAAGAACTTTGAACATTTTTGGCTGTGAGAGGCAGAATTGACTTGTCAAGTTATTTAACCAAATTTAGAAATTGTTCTGAAAATAATAGTATCAACAAGAGCATTAATATGTAAATAAAAAGGAAAAAAAAAAACTTCATAAGAAATATGACATTCTCGAGTGCTTGATGCAACTAAATTGGTAGTGAATTGACCTTGGACTAAGCTAATATATGCAATGAGTTACCGCCCGTAAGCCAGGGCTGAGGCAGAACTGAAGCAAATGCACCCACAGCTCGATCATAGCATCCTAAGACTGCAGTTTCGCCCTTATTATGGGCTCCTCAGTTAGGAATAGCCAATGATGGAGCCAGAGGCAAAAATCCTCTTAATGTAGCTAAAATAGCCAACAAACTGGTAGATAAAGTGAATTTATCTTACCAGCGAGCGTCCGCAAACTATGGTGCGACTCAACTCGAAATTGCACATTACCCAGCTTTTGCCTTCAAATTTCGAGCTGAGCAGCACCATAGTTTGCGGACGCTCGCTGGTAAGATAAATTCACTTATCTACCAGTTTGCTGGCTATCTTAGCTATATTAAGAGGATTTTTGCCTCCGGCTCGATCATTGGCTATTCCTAACTGAGGAGCTTATAATAAGGGCAAAACTGCAGTCTTAGGATGCTATGATCGAGCTGTGGGTGCATTTGCTTAAGCTAATATAATATACAAAGCAACAAATTATTTTTAAAAACAACATATTAGCCTAGAAAATGCTGAATATTTACGACTCATAACAGCTGCGTGTCAATGAAGATTTGACAATATAGGAGTAGTGCAAGAGGGTATTTTCAAGTTCAAAAGAAAACAAAGAGCTGTAAACCGTTGAAATTTCAGTTTTAGACATAAAATAGGCTTCCGTAATGAAAAGAAGCGTTTTCCTTTTTTTGCATTCGTACAATACAACTACTCATAATAAATGTGTTCCCGCAAACTTGCAATTTCTTACCCTAAGAGGATTTTTTTTTTAATTTACTCTTTGAATTATTTGTATTGTTTTTATTCACTCTTTCCTACTGAATGTTACATACTTAATATTTTCAGAAAATAAATTATCTCTAGCGTATAAATTTATTCACCGTAGTTCAAGGCATACTAAAAGTAATTTCATTTAAAAATAATTTCCTCCTGATTATCGGCAGAATTTGGCTGATTATAACTCATGTTTTTGCATTCCAATTTAAAAGATCAGGATTTTAACTATTCCTAATAGTGTCACTTTAATGTCAGCTGTGATGTTTATCTTTTAATATTCCATTCAGTTCTCCGCACTGTAAGAATTATGTGTTTCCTTTTTACTCTATACACTTTCATACTGCTTGTTATATTAAGGATAGCAGAAAATTACATGTATTTACTGTTAATGAAATTATTGATTATAGTTTCTTGGTGAAGGTATACGAAAGAAATTGAAAAATCCGCCATTTTTTCGGCCAAACTTTGCCGATAGATTAGATATTGTGTGTCATTTAAACTGAGCTACATATTTACTTTCTGATGTGCAGAGAATTGAGACATGCATGTTTAAACTATCATCCGGTCATTATTAAAATTTCATGCCTGCTGTTTTAACTTTATAACCAAGGTATAAATAGCACAGGTCTGCAAAAAAAATTTCGAACAGATGCATGGGATGTTTTGACTGATTTTAATGTTTTTCGGCGTGCTGAATCCGAATATGAGCTTCATTTTTTCCCATCACGTACAAATTTTTTGCAACACGTGAGGACTTAATTGTCAAAGTCGAAAAAAAAAGTCACAAAGAAAATCATGTATTTATTTTAAAAAAGCTTTACAATTTTTTTACTCATTACAACACATTTTAAAAAGTGGATCACATTTAGTGTTTACTCCTTTTTACGGTAAAACCATTTTTTTTTCTTTTTATTGATACTCCTATTATTTCGCTTTCGCTGGTTGGATCTCGATGTTTCCTGCTTCAGCATCCAAAACTAGTGTGACATCATATTTACGTCCCACTTTCCTTGGTAACGTCACTATGTCTTTCACATCTTGATGAAACCCCTCATCATGTTCCTTACTAAAGCCACCAAAGTTTTTGGGAGAATAGTCTGCATGTGAATGTAGAAAATGATTTTTTTTAAACTCATGTTACAGTGCTGAACTTTGACGGCACCCAATATCCTCTTAACGATTTTTTTCAGAGCCATAGTCTTTGCTACTTCACAAAAACTTTTGTACCACATTCTTGAATGAGTTCTAGGCTTATTTTTCAGTTTCATTCATTGATTGATTCAAAAAACAATGGGTAAGATAAAAGTTTGCTTATGTCAGATCCTCTGAATATTCCCTCTTTCAATTTAGCTTCAGAAAACTTCGGAAACTTCGAACAAACATATTTGAAAGTCTCCATCTTTTAACAAACCCTCGATAAATTGCTTCATCAGTCCTAATTTAATGTGAAGATTTGGAAACATCACTTTTTCACGATCAATCACTATACTGCCCAACGTGGAATACCGCGACTAACCCCAGCACCTTTAACGAATTCTATTTTAACAAGAAGTTCTGTCAAGAACTAAACGAGCCTACTTTCCCGTACATCGACATCGGCATTCTCGCATCTGATCATTATTCTCTTGATTATCTGAGACTGAAAATTATGTCAAACATACCTTTTTAGCACTTAGAGCTGATTTCGAAAAGCAAAATATGCCCCTCTCATCAGATGAAATAGACACGGAAAAAGTAATTAACGAATAAATAAAGTTTTGTCACACCTTTTAAAGAGTAACTGTTACAGTTCCTCCGTAGAAAAAATCGTCCATCGTTTTCAAAAAAAAAAAAAAAAAAATAATAATAATAATAATAATAATTTAAAAAAATAAATAAAAGTACAAAGATCATCAAAACACATTTTATCAAAGAAAGAAAAAAAAAAAAAGAAAAAAAAAAAAATCGTCCGTTAATAAAATGTCCGGAATTTCACTTTTAATCCATTGCCAGTTGTTAAATATAAATAAAGAATAAAATGTTCTCGTGAATGAAAAATTTTTGTTACAAAAAAAATCGTCTGCAAAAAAAAAAAAATAATAATAAATAATAATAATAAATAAAATAAAACAAATGAATAATAAACAAAAAATCGTCTGCACGTTCAGTCATTTTTTTTTCTGAGCCTGCATTTCCGCCATGTTCGCGGAGTCGCAATCAGAGTCCTCACAGAAGATTACTTAGAAAAGTACTTTACAAACATTATTTATCAAAACCATTTTCTTACAAAGTTAGTTTGAAGGAAATCCGACTTTAAGTTCAGGAGCAACATTCAACTTAAATTCCCGTAGACGCTAATGTAATTTTTTTTTTTTCTGAACGGTTCACTATTGAACGAAAAATGGTTGAATCAAAAGCGAATATGGAATGTATGGAAAGTCACTCGAGATCTTTCAAACAAAAAAAGTTTATTCATTCGGACGTTTCACTCAAAGTTATTAGGTGGGAAGGTTGCTTAAAGGTCAATGTTGACGAAAGTTGTTCAAATCGGAATGTGATACGGAATGAGTATTCTTGATGAGATATTTCGAACGAAAAAAGTTTTTCAAATCGGATTGTCACTCAAAGTTAGCATCGCGGATAGGTGTTTGAACGGTTCAAAGTTGACCAAAATTGTTCAAATCGAAAATCAAATATGGGAATGAGCTGTACTCGCCGAGATCTTTCGAACAAAAAAAAGTTTATTCCATTCGGACGGTTCACTCAAAAATTATTAGGTGGGGAAAGGTTGCCTGAACGGTTCAATGTTGAACCAAAAATGTTCAAATTGCAAGTTTAAATACGGTAATAGAGTATCCTTGCCGAGATGCTTCGAACAAAAAAAAGTTTGTTTAAATTGGACTGTTCATTCAAAAGTTATTAGGGGTGACAGCTTGTTTGAACGGTTCAATGTTGAACGAAACATTGTTCAAATCGAAAATGTAGATACGGGAGTAAAGTATCCTTGAAAAGATCTTTCGAACAAAAAAAAGTTTGTTCAAATTGGTCTGTTCATTCAAAAGTTAGCATCGCGGGACAGGTTGTTTGAACGGTTCAAAGTTGAACCAAAAATTGTTCAAATCGAAAAATCAGATATGGGAATGAGCTGTACTCGCCGAGATCTTTCCAACAAAAAAAAGTTTGTCCAAATCGGAATGTTCATTCAAAAGTTATTAGGGGCGGGGGGACAGACAGACCGACAGACCGACCGACGCACAAATTCCCCATCTCAATACCCTACTTTCAAATTTTTAATTTTTCAATATTAATTTTACCTTTTTATTTTTTTAACTTGGCGATATTTTTCGGACTTGGCGATATTTTTTTTAACTTGGCGATATTTTTTGGACTTGGCGATATTTTTAGATGCATTAAGCTACTTTTAATACTTTTTTCGTCTTTCTTTTATTTTTAACGGGAAAGTAGGCTAAAAAGCAAATAAGAAAAAAATATTTGTAATAAACATTATTCTAAATCATAAATTAGTCGAGAATTGTTTTCAGTTAAATAGAGGTAAAATGGTACATTAGTACCCTCAGTACACACGTTTTGCGGAAAAACTGTACTTGATGGACAAAAACGGAGGTCATTTTCGAATTCAGCACACCGGAAAACATAAAGAACACTCAAAATATCCCATGCAGTTTTTTGGTTGCAGACCTGTGTAGTCAGTAGATTTTTTATCAATTTCCAAACCCTAAACAGCATACTGTATGCGGGCTTTTGTAGCAGGTCCGATAATAACATTGAAAAAAGGTTAGCAACATTCAAGCCATTATTTTGACGTATTTCATTCCTTAAATGCTTTAAGAAAATACACGTGGTCACGGGTAATACTAACCTTTTTTTTTCTGTTAAGTCAAATTCGGTGTTAAAATGAAAAACGTTTTGCTTTATTAGATTTTTTGGGCCTAAATATATGGGTTTATAATTTCTCACTGCCACTAAATGGACTAGTTGAATTGGAAATGCGAGTAAGCCGGCCCAACATTCAGTGTTGCATTAATGGTGGAATGGTATAAAAAACATTCAGCGCGTTGAATCAATATAAGTGGATAGTTGTAGAACGATTTATAGTCTTAAAGTAAAATATTAAGCGGAGATATTATTAAACTAAACTAAAAATGTACTAAATGCATCTAAGTCCCAAAAGCATTGAAAGGTTTTATTTCCTTACCTGGTTAATAAGTTTTCCGAAGAAAGATTCGAATTAATTTTCGTATAATCAAAGGAATCATTTTCGTGGGTATTGCAAGAAGGAAATGATAAGAAAATGTAAATAAATGTTTAATAAATCCTATCCGAAATTGCTTTCTGAAGGCTTCGGATTTTCATTTATATTCAAATTGTTTACAAAATAAGTAGGCAGAAATAAGTTGGATACATTTTTACATACTCCGAAAATAAATCTCTTAGGAAACTAATGAAAATATTGAACACAATCCTTTAGGAATACCCTTCAATTTGGTTACTAACAAGTGGTTAATTTATATTTCTTTCGCTTTGATCATGCGTCTTTCTTTGTTATGCAAATATTTATTTTACTCGTTCCATAAAAATTACACGCTGAAAATACGTTTTCGGGCATGCATATTTTACTAATGCGCAAAATTTTTCTATCAGTATTTTGTTCCAACTTAAAGATATCATAAAAATAAATGTTTAAATTATTGTATCTTATATCCTTGAATTTATTAATTGGTATTTATTAGTAATTTCAGACCAAACTGTAAACAACAAACCAACACTTCTTGTAATTTGTTTACCTATATTGGTTAAATAAAATGGTGAAACGTCAAAAGAAAGAAGTAAATCAATATTTCTTGAACTGTTACACTTGTTGTTTTTAATCAGCATTGTCTGAAAAAACTATTTGAAGTCCCCAATGCGGTCTTAAGTTTTTTTACTTAAAAACTAAGTTAATGCTTTTATTCGAGGACATAATTTGTTTTCATGCTTGCGAATTCAAAACAATTTTTATTAAATTAAACCTGGTTCTCCGTTCATCGAGCTTTAAAGCGAGCTTAAAAGGGATACCATTGATGTGAAATTTTTTGTTTTTGTTTTTTTGATTTTTTTTTTTTTTGGTTTAAATTCGAACAACTAAAAACTAAGCTGAAGGCTAAACTGAATAATATGTTTCCTTTAAAATGAAGAAGTAAGGGATAATTTTTCTCTGCTGAAAATTTTACACAAACTTCAGATCACTAATAGTTGTTGAAATATATTTTAACTAGTCCAAGTAACTCGAAAATGAACTAAAACTGTTAAGAATGTAATGATAACTATCTCGATATCGGTAAGCACTAAATATTCTATTAAATATTCCAAGAACGCAAATCAGAAATTAAAATTTTGAAACCAGTGATATATCTCAAAAGAAGTCGACAAAAAGCAGAAAACTAAAAAACTGCAAAGGTATTCTATTTATAGTATTGTTGCATTTAAACGTAGATCTTAAATTTTGTTTATGTGGTATGAGTAATAGGAAACCTATTACTCAGTTTTCAGTCACACTAAGAGATCACTCCTGAACTTGGAAAGAGCAATACAGACATTTCCTTCACGTAATTTGATTCAAAAGGTATCTGGATCTGTCATCTATTTTGAAACATGCAATATTTCACAATCGAAATTAAACAACAGGAAATGTGTTTAGAAATTTAAAAGTTACTGTATGTTTTGTTTTTTTGGTGACACTGTAAAGACTGTTCAACCTCTACTCTGACAAGTTGAACTGTTAAACATTTAAAGCTTATTCTGCTGAATTAAGACAGACTGACAGTCTTTATGATATAGGCTTACAATGCTTTTAGAAACTTAAAGACTTTACCGTCTATGGGTGGATTACACACTAAACAACAGACAACGAATCGATACATATGATTAATGTCTTATAAATATGTTAACACATTCCTGCAATTGAGAAAGATCCATTTTCCCTGAATGCTTTCTGACTTTTACATACCTTTTCGCTTGGAATTCTTCAAGTGGTAATTATTCAAAGGGGTAATCCATTAAACACTAAACGGATAAAGTACTTTTCGAATTGCATTATTCGGTCAGTTCTCGTGTGATTAAATGCCTTGGATTTCTGCTGCGAAGCCTTGAGTAATGAGCTCAGGTTTTAATTACACCGAAGAGCGTGTCGAAGTTGCTGAATCAATCAAGTGTATCAAGTAAATAATTTCTAAATGTTCAAAAGATCTATGCTTGGAGTTAATTAAATTATGCAATAGACACGTCTTTCCTACTTGTATTCTCATTAGTTCGAAGATTTATGTTAGCGGGCAGTAATGTAATAAAACCCACTAATTGACTTAATCATTTTCTTCGAGATATTAAACATTACGCATGTGTAACTGATAGTCTACATTGCAGAACGTGTAACTTTTAGTTGAATTTTCTGCCGGCATGTTTTGCTATTTGTTAGTTTTTACTCTTTGAACAGTTTACCTGAGCAATAATGACTTTTATATATTTTCTTGAAAATAAATGAATATTTTTAAAAGTACCATAACTAGATTAAAAATTTAAAAGTCAAAAAATGCCTCATGAGGCCTCAACACCATAATGTGATTATTCTCATGGTATAGAGCACATTTAGCGTTCTAATACATTAATTTAACTTTTGTCAGACAACATCAGAAAACAGAGAAAGGTATGCAGCTAGAAAACTTTACCGGTCGAAAAGCCGGTTGAAATTCCTTGTAAAAGTCTTATCTTAAAATCAATAATAAGTATTTATTTCTTAACACACATAAAATGACAGCAGATAAACATTTCCTAACGTTTTGCTATCAGTATTTTTATGTCTCAGTGAACAAATGAGTGTACAGTTCTTTTTTTATTTTTAATCAAAAGCTAGGTTTTGACCTTCAACCTTTTAAGCAATTTTTTTAAGGTAAAAAAGAATTTTCACCTTATGTTTGAGGCCTCCAAAACCTAGTTGTGATAATAATTAAGTCTAACAGCCCACATGATCGCATTAAAGGAGGTATATTCTATTACCATTATTACCTTTGGTGCTACTTACTTTTTAATCTAACGTGTGATATGTGCCTTTGCATTGTGAATACAGTAAAACGCTGCATCAGTTGTTGTAGGTGTTGTCTTATGACAGCTAGGCTGGCAATTTAGGGCTTCGGCAGTACTCACATTCCATAATAACCTGCTAATAGAGCTGGCCAACCATTCCCAGAATATCAACACATTCACACAAAGAAAGGACAAACACAGGAGAGAGACAGTATACCCGTGTCCGAGCCGGAATACGATCCCGGAGCCTTTCCATCAGTTTCAGACTTCCCTAAACACAAGTCAAGGTGGTCGGTGCGTGTATCAATTTGAAAATAATAATAAGAAGAAACATTAATTTGAAGTTTGAGATTTTAAATTTAAATTATATTTTAGCAACCACGAATCGCGATAGGTGTGTGTGTGTGTTTAGGAAATGGACGCCTGCACCAGGAGGAGCTGAGACCGAGAACTTGATTTATAATTGTTAAAGTAAATTTGGCATCTTTCATCCGCACTAAAATAATATCGCCATCGAAACTGAAGTCTCTGGATGTCATTCCTGGGCTGTCGGTTCGGTATATTGCATGTAGTTCTGGTTTAAACAAGACTGTAACTTACTGCTTAAAGTTCCGAAAAAGTTTAAAATATATTGCTGATGTGCAAAGCAAAATTTATGTTCATGAAGAGTTTATTTTGCGTTCAAATGTATTTTCCTTTTTGCTTAAATCCGTGGGGTATTTCAGAAAATTCCGCTAAATATTTACAAACAAAAAAGGAAATGAAACAAATGATGAATTCCTAGCCATAAAAAACAAGTGAAAAATATTTTCGCATTTTCAACGCCTCTAAGAGAATAAGCTAGCAGAACAAAAACAACTCAACTCCAAAAGAGAAACAACCACCCGGAGATGATAAATGTCCCATCGGCTCCTGAAATATGAAACATAAATTAAGTGCCGTCTTAATATGAGCCATTTCCATACATTATTTACGTTTCGATGACCTCACTGAGACACGGCGATTTATCGATAATGGCTTTGGAGTGAATCATAATCGGCCTTTCTTTAGCAAAGTTATTGGCTCTATCTTTTTGAGATTATGCGGAAAGAAAAGGAAATTTACGATATCTAAGCAGATGCTAGGAAATATATTTTCTTGGTTTTGTTCATGTCAGTAACTTTATTTAGCTGGAGAAAAAATCGATGGTGTTTTTAATGGTTCAGTTTCACTTTTTACACAAAAAACATACATAGTTTAATCATTAAGATGCTTGACTCTAGTCGTTCTCATTTGTCTTATGGTCTTACGGTTTTTAAATAGGATAAATAAAACAAAAATAGCACGGTATAGAAAAAGGAATCCTATAACAGCCATCGTCTCAAGTTTTCAATGAGTACTGTTTGTTCTATTTTACCTGTGATTCAAGTTTTATATTTATGTCATGATCTTCGTTATCAGCTGTGAAGAAAGAGTCTGAGGCGGAATCGAAGAGTCGGAGTTGGACGAATTTTGGACCAAAGGAGTCGGCTTCGGAGTCGCTGAAAAACATGTCCAATTCGACAACGACTTCCAACATTTCCGATTTGGACGACATTTTATAGAAGTGAAAACATGTGTTTGAAACTAACATTTACGAATTTTCAGCTTCCAAATCCAAATCCTAAGCATCTAGGATTCCTAAAAAAAAAAAAAAAAAAGATTTAAAAACAGCGGGTCTGCTTTGTGAAACGAATTGCGATGTTTAGGCTTATGTTGCAAAAAAGTTAAAACTCTCTATTTCTGAAAGAGCTTAAAGTGTATTTAGTTGCTAATAAGGTCAAGCTTTTTTGTGAATTTGAGCTCATTAGCTTTTGTGTAGCACGCATGCAGTCTGTTAAGAAAGCGCGGTGGAAGTTTTTCTTCCTAGATTTTAAGGTGACATAAAATCGAAACAAACATGCTATAAAAGTACATACTGTCTGATCTTATGTAATACCTTCCGCGCATTTACGCATGTGTCAGGTATTCTCTGATCTTACCAAAATAGCGCTTTGGGTAAGATAACAATAAGGGAACGAATAATAAACGTTCCATTTCATTGATGGTTTTGATGAGGAAAGTAGTTCCTGAAATCGAGCGAAGCCTTGAAAAAAGTAAGTATTCAAAGCAAATAACTCGCGCTTTATTCCAGATAGAGAATAAGAACAAACAGTATCAAATGCAAAAAAAAAAAAAAAAAATGCTGTTTCCAACGGCATATAACATTCATATGTGCAAGTATTTTTTAACCTCAATTTATGTGAAAATCGTTTTAAATTAGAATAAAAAAAACTACCAATCTTATATTTTTCGAGCTGGTCCCCAAAGCTTTCCGGAGTGAAGGCCAGCCGCTGATATTTTTAGTAAAAACGACTGAGTAGTTCTCGAGTTTTTCACGTTCAAACACACAGACGCTTTTTGAGACTTGCTCACTATATGCAGAGATACTAATTTTAGCTTCTTGGTGTTCTTCAATATTTCAACAATGCAAAAACACAAAATTTACCGGTTTGGGGTCAAAATGTCGCGGCCGAAATGTCGCGGGTCAAAATGTCCCTGCCACAATGTCGCCGAGCCAAAATGTCGCGGGCTAAAATGTCGCGGGCCAAAATGTCGCCGGCCCAAAATGTCGCCGAGCCAAAATGTCGCAGGCTAAAACGTCGCGGGGCAAAATGTCGCCGGTCCAAAATGTCGCCTGCCCAAAATGTCGCGGGCCAAAATGTCGCGTGTCCAAAATGTCGCCGGTCAAAAATGTCGCCTGCCTAAAATGTCGCCTGCCTAAAATGTCGCCGGTCCAAAATAACGTCGGTAAAATGTTTCCAGTCCAAAATATAGCCGTTCCAAAAAGACGCTAAGTACAAAGTACAGATTTAATGTTTCCAGTAATTCACAAATTTAATGCAGCTTAATTATGTAGCTCAATTTTACTAATAAGTTTATCACGATATGATAAATACACCTGTTTAGTAACTTTTTTTAAACATAGTCGCAACTTTTTTTAAACATAGCAGTTTAGAAAATTAGCTTAATTTATTAACAAAAATGTACTAAATTGATTTCTTATAAAGCTTAAATTATTTCAGTACCAAAATAATGCCATAGTTTTTTCAGGGCTGTACTTAGGGCCCAGGGACGCTAAATTTCTTCCTTTTTAATACACTTTTATTAGTTTCACATGTGGGTTTGTTTGTTTTTTTGCTTGTTTGTTCGTATGTATGTAACTCTGAGTCAACGATACAATTCACGTTCTTTACAAACGTAAAAGTAATATGTTTAATACCATTATTATTACTAAAGGCTAAACAATATTGCTTGTTGATGTGTAATAAGTGCATTTGCCATTAGTTCTGAGTTGGGCATCGATCGTCCACAAAATGCATATTATAAGTGCATGTAAACTTAGCGGATATTCAACAGTTTTCAAAATCTTCTTTTGAATTTGACTTACTCTAAAAGCGTATTTTTTAGTTTTTTTAAACTATATTTAGGATTATTTCATTTTTTTCACGCAAAGAAATTATACAAATAAATTTGCTGTAAAGGCTTTTATTTTCCTTTTTCAAAAACGAAATACCGTTTAATCACCGCGTAGCCGGCAATTTTCTTCTAGAACATTTTCTTTAAGAGTTGTTTGGGGACGTTTGAAATCAAATTAGTTCATGGAATTATTGCTTTCTTTGTAACAACTGAGTGGTGGAAGGGGAGGTGAAATGTCAAGAGAAAAATTGGTATTATATTCAACTCCACATTTAAATACTGATTGTAACGAAGGTACAGTACCATGTCTGAGCTGATTAACGCCAGAAATGAATAAGCATCTCTCCCTTTAAGACCATTCTACAAACAAAATTTTGTCTGAATACTTGCATTACTTCTTGATATACATCACTCACAAATAATGAAAAATAAAAAGTTCAATTGCTGTGCTTCCTCGATGATGTGACGTATCTTCTGAAGGCTTCCTATGGGCCAATTTTTGTTTGATTTCGTCTGAACCTTCTTCAGACATAGTAATCACGCTATGCTGAAAGCGTTCCATTACATTCTTGCATGTAAAAACTTGGAAGAACTAGCGGCAGAAACCAATCAGCACTGAATCACATATTGGTACCAAATTTCATTCTAATTCACGCAGTAAATTTTGTGGTAGAGTCACCCCCCAAAAATGGGTCACGCAGATACGCACTTACACATTTTTCTTTAAAAAAATAAACGATAAAATTGAATTCAGAACATGTCAGAAAGTGTAAATTCTTCCAAATTGACAATTTTTCACTGATCCAATACTTTCTTTTACACATTTTATGAAGAAGAAAATAAAAACACCTCTATCATTTAAATAATATAAACTTGCTTTCAATCATGTAAAAAATTTTAACAGAAACCAAGTTTCAAACATTGTATATCTGTCTTATTCATTTCACTATTCTTCAACTTCTTTTTTAACACATAAATTTTCCTTTCGATATTAATTAACTTGGCTTGGGCTAATCTATTCGTTTTTAAATTGGTAGATAGCGAGTCACGGTGAAATAAGCTATTGTAAATAAATAACGTACGCTTGTTTGAAAACTATTTGTTTCTTGGAAAACGCTCGAAACAGTTACAAGCCGAAAAGTTAAATTTTAGTCCATACTATCGCTAACGCACACGTTCATCAACAGCAATTAGCAATCTTTTGCAAATTTGGTGTAAAAAAGCATTTTCATGTGTTTTAATTTTTGGTACTAACTGCATCAATATCGGACCTTCTACATTTTCGTCTGACGACATTTGGACTGGCGACATTTTGCCCGCGACATTTTTGACCGGCGACATTTTGGACACGCGACATTTTTGACGGGCGGCATTTTGGACACGCGACATTTTTGACCGGCAACATTTTGGACACACGACATTTTGGACCAGCGACATTTTGACCAGACATTTTGGACCGCGACATTTTGGCCCGGCGACATTTTGACCCGCGACATTTTGGCCGCGACATTTTGGGCGTATACTAAATTTACCAATTGATGAGAGCAGCCGTACGTGCCTTAAAAATGAAAGTAGAATGAAAGCCCACTTTCATTAAGATTTCTACTTTTAAAAAAATGTGTATCCTGTGTCATAGGCTTTACAGATAAAACAAAACATATGTCTCCTGGGGTTCAATCAAAATAATATTTTTTTTGTCTGCTCTACTTTCTAAGGAAAATACTTCTGATGCTTTTCTTTATAAACAACTAGTGTTGGGACAAGCATTTTAAGAAGCACGTTGCTTGTTAGTCTTAGAGAAATATATTAGCTAAACAAATTTAATATTTAGAGTTATCTGTCTACTGTACTGGCAATAAAAATGCTTATTTCTGGAGAAAATTGAAGAAAATGTATTTCTTCAACTAGTTGGTTGGTTTTGCCAACCTTATTTTTTTGCGTTGAGTTTGGGAAGTATTTTTAGGATTATAGTATAATTCTTCAAATTAAAAAAGTAATTTAAATCACTGCAGTAATAAAATTCCTGGATTTACTTTCAAAAAGGAAAATGAAAAACAAGTCCCCAAGTACAAGCATATACACTGCGATGCAAAAGTTTAGACAAAATGCAAATATGTGAATAAAAAGAACTAATTCAACTAAATGCTTTCAAATTTGTACTGCAGGTACACAATATGGTCCCAAATACGTGTCTGGAGTTCTTATAACTATAACTGGAATCAAATTTTGGATATTACAAAAGACATTTTTTTACATTGTTGTAAAAGTTTAGGCAATAGTCAGATTTTATGCAAATATCCCTTCAAATGTGATTGGTGGAGGAAATGCGGGACTGTATTATTCATTTATAAAGTGCAGAGATTGCTGAATAAATAATCAAATCTCAAAAGCTCCTTAGTTCTCGTGTAAAGAAGATTATAAAGTTTGGAAGCCGAAATTTGAAAATGAAGCTACTTTATTAATTTCTTGTCTTTTAAACCGGCTCTAGTATGGTAGTACATTGTTTTTTACTTTATGGAGAGCAAATTCAAACATGCGTATCGATCAAAAGATTAAGAAAAATTACATTTCTTAAGGATGAAGGAATTGAAAAAACGGCTCAGACTGACGATTCGCCCCTTAATCCTACAAAACTTCAACTTGGGTCAAAAACAGCTCGTGACAGCATAAGTAGATGAACAACTGAATCGGAATGCATAAAAAAAACGAAAAAATTGTGCCTGAGCCTTTTCAGACAGAGTGTCCCAAATAAGCCAGATTTTAATGTGAAAAGCAGCATATATATCATCGTGACTAAAAAATGAATGGTACTTTCTTTGATAAAAATTATTAAAATTGGGATGGCCTAGATGGATTATAATTCTTTTCGCGGTACTTGAGAAATATCCAATGATCATATGCTGTGCTGCTTTTACCATTAAAATCTGGCTTATTTGGGACACTCTGTCCGAAAAGACTCAGGCACAATTCTTTGTTTTTTTTATGCATTCCGATTCAGTTGTTCATCTACTTATGCTGTTACGTGCTCTTTTTGACCCAAGTAGAAGTTTTGTAGGATTAAGGGGCGAATCGTCAGTCTCAGCCGTTTTTTCAATTCCTTCATCCTTAAGAAATATAATTTTTCTTGGACTTTTTGGTGGATACGCATGTCTGAATTTGCTCTCCACAAAGTAAAAAACAATGGACTACCATACTAGAGCCGATTTAAAAGACAAAAAATTAATAAAGTAGGTTCATTTTCAAATTTCGGCTTCCAAACTTTCTCATCTTCTTTACACGAGAACTAAAGAGCTTTTGAGATTTTGATTATTTATTCAGCAATCTCTGCACTTTATAAACGAATAATACAGTCCCGCATTTTCTCCACCAATCACATTTCAAGGGATATTTGCATAAAATCTGACTATTGTCTAAACGTTTGCAACGGTGTAAAAAATATCTTTTGTAATATCCAAAATTTGATTCCAGTTATAGTTATAAGAACTCCAGACACGTATTTGGGACCATATTGTGTACCTGCAGTAGAAATTTGAAAGCATTTCGTTGAATAGTTTTCCTTTTATTCACATATTTGCATTTTGTCTAAACTTTTGCATCGCAGTGTACAAGATAAATTCTAGTATTTTTTTTTTTTTTTATTTTAGTCATCAATACAAAATTACTATCTAATTCAATGTTAATTCACTGCTAACCGAAACCAATGCTGTAATACGTTGCATTCTATTAACGACTGATCTTATTATAATCGATATACTTCCCTAAGCATTACATTTTAATAAACTTGATGTCTATTACATAAATATTTCTTACACCATTAAACAATTCTACATTGTTTAAACAATATCAATTTTTCACAAATGCAAAATTTCACCACACCACTTAACCGGAACAAATGTCACGGGGGAGCCAGCCCAAGGCAAAGATATTCATTACGTGTGCATAAGTATGGACCCGATCTTTTGCAAGACGAAATGAATATTCATCTCTGAGGGACTTATTTCAGCTTCATATAGCTTCGAATACCTGCTTGTTATCCTAAAAGCTCTATTACTGATGCCTAACACGTTGATGAAACATTTAACGCCAAATCTGGCGAGCTCATCTCCAAGGAAACTTGCACTCCGTTAGATGCATTTGCTAAACGGAAATCATAAATAATGATCTTGTATATATCGCTAAGAGCGTGTAGTAGAATCCTATTTCCATGTTCTGTCTGAGGAGAATTTGAGTGGAATTATTGGTGCGAACCATTTAGATGTGCATTTAATACTCAAGGGAATAATTATTAGCTGTGAATGAAACTTGGATTTTATTTATTTTTTTTTCTATCTAGCTGCATCGGAATTGCGAAAATCAGTTCATATTTGTATGTATATATTTACGAAATGTAAAATCAATCTTTGTTTATTATCAAAATTCATGAAGAACAAGTAACACATTTCAGAAAAGAAAGAACAAATGAAATAATAATAATAATAATAATAATAATACATAAATATAATGCAAAGAGAAACACGATTCGTAAATGCAACAAACTATAGAGGGCACTGCGGTCACTCTCTGATGGCGGCGATGCAAGGTAAAACAAACGCATGCCACAGCGTATAAATTGTTTCAAAGCTCAATGAATGACAATAATCTTTTTTCTTATGTATGATTTCTTTTTGTTCTTAATTCTTTTTAAAAGAAAGTTTTAAGCCTTGCAGATAATCTGGCTCACACAAAAAGCGATGTGTTCGACAAGTATTATTAAGAGCTAGAAATTAATGCAAATCACGTAGAATCTCTTTTTTTTCCTTCAGTTTTTTCCCTTCTTTATTTATTCAACTAAAATAAGCTATGAAAGATAATTTTAGAATCTCTGAAAATGAATCTATAAAAAGTCATTGCCCAGAAAACTTGAATAAAAATTTTCTTTCAATGATGCATTCCGTTGATATTCTCTTCAATGCTAAAAATAAACTGTTTCGCAAGAAATTTGTCAGTGAGAAAGCTTAATAATAGTTTTGAATTCTATTAGAAATTTCCCCGTTATTTTTATGTAGTTATTTTTAATGTTAAAATCTATAAAAAAATGTTCATAGAGTTCTATTTATCGACTACTAGAATTTTCTAAATTGCATTGAAGTTTAAAGTGTAAAAGTTCAACTAGAAGTTTTAGAAAACCTTTAATCGCTAAAAAGTATGACTCTAAAATGCAAATAAACTATTGTAAACGAAGTATCTTTTAAAGTAATGAAACTCACTCATTTTATGGTAATATACATTTCATTTGGCTAGGAACATATTCATATTCTCAAAAACTCAGTGAAGTAAAACGAGAAAAAGTAAACATTAAACCAAGCCACGTTTAACGTAATATTTAACCTTTATCGGTTGTTTTGTAAATCACCACTAGGTAGCGTGTTCGAGCTTTGGAGTTGCGAATTAAACGAATTAAAAAATGTTTAGACCATAAACGTGCGAATTCTTTCTCCTGGCTTCCTACTATTTTCCTAACCATAACTTCTTTCTTTTCTAACTACCTGGTCGACATTCCTTATGAGGCATCGCTGGCGCTGTGGTGGAGAGTTCGCTTTCTATAGCCGGGGTCGCGAGTTCGAGTCCCGCCTATCTAATGGGTGTCCAGACTTCCTTTCTGTGTATTTCAAACCTTTATTGTTGTGGTTCATCATTTCGGGTTCAGGGGGGGGGTCAATTGCCCCACCCCTGATTTTGGGAAATCAATGTATTTACGTGCAAGTAGGCGTTGTTTTTGAAATTTTTTGAAAAATGTACATTGTGTATACACCCTTTGTCCCCCCCACCCCAGAAAAATTCGAAATTACGATCCTGTGTGGTGTAACCTATATGAATAAACTTTGAAATCTTGTTGTATTCGTACTGCCGGAGAAAAGCCACCCTGTGTGTGTTAGGCAATAAACCTCTAAAAAATCATCAAATCAAAACGTTTGTTGATTGTGTTGAGTTCGTTTTTGAAGGTTATTGTTTTTTTTTTTTTTTTTCATTCTTTTTCATGATTTTAAGACTCTCGGTTATTTTGGAACCTCTCCAATTGCAAAATATAAAAAAAAAGTGATATAGGAGCTGATCTTCCCCCTGATGAAGTGCCAGTCCTTGCTTTACGTATGTTCTCCTCTCTTCTGTATCTCTACTAATAATAAAAGTGAAGATGGGTCTGTCTTTCTTTCTGTCTGTCTGTGACACTCACGTAGTGCCAAAATCATTCGATCGATTTTCATAAAATTTGGCACAAAATTAGTTTGTAGCATGGGGATATGCGTTTTTTTCGAAAATTCTATTTTGTTCTTTTTCTATTCTGATTTTTAGCTAATTTTTCATACAAAGTCAATAAAATGGGGAAGAAATATTTCATACACATTTTCAAGTCTTATGTCATTCGAAAGCTTAAATTTTCTGCAAAAAATAATGTCAGTTCGAATGTTCTACGAGTATTAGAAGAGCTGTAGTAAGTGTTTATAGAATCCCGGAATTCAAGGCTTACCTTCAGCAAGCCAAACGATTTTAAGTGATTAAGCTCGAGAATAAAATTTGAAAATAAAGATGAAATTAATTAGTTTATCAACGTAAATAAACTTTTAATGCTGTTTCCAGTGTTAAGTTTTTATATCTCTTATTTGTTTCGTTATTTTTCCCTGAATAATTTTTAAAATGTATTTGTTTTGCAGCAATCCAAACTTCAAGATTTATTAAAATGAGTTAAATCAAATATTTTAAGTGTTGAAAAAAAATCGTCTGATTTTCTTTTCTCAGTTTTTAAAGAATTGAAACTCGGTAAATTATAAAAATACCGCATAAATTGCGATATTGTAACGTTCTTTCCAAAATGTTTCATTTTGAAAAATGTATTATTTCGTTTTTAAATCTAGGAAAGAAAACTTCTTCTTCTTCTATTAAACTTTGGTAAGATTTCTGTTGGTTTCTGTAAGCAACAAAATTGTTCTTAGTTTTTCCTTTGGTTTATTTTTATATCATACTCTTAAGGAATTACAATTGAAGTATAACTAAAATTGAGTGCTCTTTCTGCTATATCAATTTATTACCAAATGACTTTTTAATTTTATACCACGGACAAAACCCTGCGGGTACCGCTAGTTCTTGATATGTTTAGTTCGCTAGTTCTTGTTATGTAATAGTTTTGCGCTTGCCCGTTTTGAGCAATTTTCGGATTTAAAAAAAGCCTTCTTTAGAGGGTGGGTCTGTTTTACATCAAATACTGGAACGCTAAGCTTTAAAAAAAAGCGGGTAAAAAATGATATTTGATAAAGAAATAAGGGAGATCTAACATAGTAACTGAAAAAACGCTTGAAAAATTAAATATACGATGTTACTCTTTGTAATTGTTACATAAATAGCTCCAAAACCAATCTCTCTTTAAACTGTACTTTCTATTATCTCGTCTAAAATTATGCATTTTCAGAATTTTTTCTTAAATCTCTGGACTCAACTGGACTTCTGATCTATATTTGTAGTAATCTTTAGCAGGTGTCAAGTCTATACATATCGAGTGAAACTGCTACTGCTCTCAAACTTATTTATGATAACTGCTGCAGTTGACAGCAAGATATACCACAGATGGATTTTATAGATTTACGACATAGCGTTGCAAGTCGTGTTAAATTGTTATTTATGGCCAATATTCGTATCCGCACAGTATATTGAAGGAAAACTAGTCACAGTTTGCTTGTTCGTAACTAAACTATTTGCAAGGTTGTTTTTTTTTTAATTTTTTATAAAATATTTAATAAAATCTCTCTATATATATTGTTTGGGAAGAGGAGATGAGGGGGAACTGTTTACATGTGACCCAACTCTAGAATGTATAATTATAATAATATTTTCTTTTCAGTTTGCAAAAAAATATGTAAAAATAAATCTAATTGAGTTGGGCGTCACGTTTGCAAATATTTATTATCAATAGTTTCTACAAATAAACATACTGGCATAGTGTTTTGCCACTAAACGCTGGAATCTGAAATAAGGTATAATATGACAGGAAATATGAATACTATGTCACGTTTAAGCAGGAATTAGGCAAAATAAATACAGTAAGTATGTACTTTTTACAAATTACTCTACTGTAGGAACTTAAAAAAAACAAAAAAAAAAAAAAAAAAAAAAAAAAAAAAAAAAAAAAAAAAAAAAAAAACGCTATCAGATGATTTGAACTGTTATTAGTCTGTATCAAAACCTTAGTACCATTGATGGAAACTAAACAAAAAAACGTGAACATTAAGATAGATGCAGAATACATGTCCTTTATTTTTTAAACAAAAATTTACATTTTGTTTTTCGCATATAACTTTCGTTCTGAATTTCAGAGTCGAATCCAGTCATTCGGCAGCATCGTTAACCTCAAGAGAATTCCTTTTGCTCCAACTTTTTTGTGGGTCATAAGACAAAAGTCTTGCAAAAGGTTTTGTGGCTATCGAGAGCTTTTCTAGATAAAAAAATTAGTTTTTTTTTCTTTTACAAAAACTAGCATGTTTAACATTTTCGCGCTCGAACTAAACTGTACTGGTATGTTATACGTTCGCAAAAAATAACAGGCCAATCAGATAATACAATTGGAAAGATTATTTTTTATAACCTAATTATAAATAAAACAAATGCAGAATATTAATAAAAAAGATCTTGAAACGAAAAGCTGTTTTTGTGTGCCATAGATTTTTAAAAGTTACTTTGGAACAAACATACCGATCAGGGGGTAAATAAATCTCTCGACAAGTACTTGCACGTATTGAAGAGGAGAAATTCTCGTGTGTGTGTGTGTTTGTGTGTGTGTGTTTTAAACTCAGTTATTAAACGATTTTTGACAATGTTTAATTGTTTGTAAAATGTGAATTAAAATGACGGCATCTGCAGGTTTTTCACAAACATTCGCACTATATACATTTTCAAGCAAGATAACATGTAAAACTAACAAACAATGAACGATTTGAACTGAATGGAAACGTTTTTTGAGATTACGTATACGAAATAACTTAAAAATTAGGGGGTCACGGTGGCCTAGCAGTAGAGTATTCTCCTTGTAAGCAAGTGGTCGCGGGTTCGAATCCTGCCTTGTCCATGGTTGTTATTTCAAATTATCTGTGCCGTAAATCTGGCCTGTTCTCGTTAGGAGGCAAGGCGCTAGTACGCAATCCTCGTGTATGTTGAAGCTGACTATATGTTGAAGCTTCTATAAAAAAACGTAAAAAGTTCAGATTTTTACGACGCTTATCTTGTATATTAACTTGAAAACTTAAAAATGACTTTCCTGATCATAAATGCTTCTTATCTAGAAATCCTCATGCTCTCAAGCTTAAGCACCTTTTGGTTTTCCAAAAACTGATTCTTCAAAAAATCCATTTTTTTTTGTTTTCGTTCTCATAAGGAGTTGCAAAATATTAACACAATTTCTTTAAATTCTTCTGATATCTATTTGTAACGGCTGATTTGACGAACGATTTTTCGTTACTTCAAAAAAAGTTTGAACATTCATTTGTAGCAAGAACATTCATTTATTTTTTGGTTAAGGAAAAGTTGGTTAAACACTTAGTTGTTTTTTCTATTTAAAAGTTTCGAAAGGAGGAACTATGATTTTAAAATTTCGATGCCTAAATGGGAAGGTAAATTTCTCGGGAAAAGCAAAAAGCACGATAAATGAATGTTTTTAGTGATATGAAATTTATGGCTTTTTTATTTCGGTAATTCTATTTCATTGTTTTTTTTTCTCATTAATTTTTAAACCTGTAGTATGAACTTAAATACCAATTTTGCATAATTGTATTAGTTTTTTGTAGAAAAAATAACCATAATAATCCTAACAAGTTGCTAACTAACAGTTTGCTAATTGTATTAACCAGCAGATGCAACTTTTGAGTTATTACATTATCTTTTCGACAACCATTTTATTTCTTATACAGCACATTTGAAATTTATTATGTTACAAAGTTCCTAATAACATAGTAAATTTCCATTCAGGATTAGCGATATAAATAGCACAATGACTTCATTGCCATCCATTTAGCTCTGACTGGGCTACAAATCACGAAAGTCTTACTTAACCCTAAGTCATTCCTTTGGGGGTTTGTCTAATGGAACGTCTTTTCCACTCCTGTTACCGTTAAATAATGTTCTAAACATCGCGTTTCGATCTTTGCTTCAAATCACACCTGCGGTTAGAATGCTTTACGAAGCTGATCTAAATAGTTTTAATAAAGTTCTCGGGAAAGTAGAAGCTTTTAAATAAATTTGTATTACAGCGATGTTTGTTTTTTTAGGCAGTACAGCATAGTTGTAAAATTTTGTCAACTTAAAAATATATGTTGTTTCCAAATGCGATAAATAAATTCCATCTCTTCTGTGCAAGTATTCTACACTGTGGTCTATCTCAGAATCAGAGCTGAAAATTTTCAGAAACATGGAACTATACTTCAAAATCAAATAAGGCTAAAATCCTGCCAACTACTTATTAAAAAGGGACCTTACGAAATAGATTAACACGTGCTGATATAAGATCTAATTTTATTTATTTATTTAGTTATTTTTTGTCGTCAAAACAAATAGCAGTTTTTATTACATAGGGGAAGACCGCCTATATTGGACCCCATAAGAACAGGAGGCCTGTGTCACTCAATGTGAAACAAAACAAAAGTACAAAATAGGGCATCGTAAGCTAAATTTAATCAGGAACCAGTCTAGGAGCTTATATTTTCTAAAAATATGGAAATTATTTTTTAAAAAATCATGTTACAAAAAGTTGCAAAAGTCCAATTTAGGAATATATGCGCCTATATTGAACCATGCGCTTCCTAAATTGAACCGCGCCAGGAAATCATGGAATAATTTATATTTGAACTATACATCTTTTTTTCAGGATTTGCAATAGAATTTCTTCTGCTTCGGTCTAATGCAGTAGGGTGGAGCGAAAAAAATGAATTTTTGATTTTCGTAAACGGGTACCTTTCATTTACTGTAAATGAGGCTAAGTAACAATTCTGTAAAATATTTCACTTTTTCGACGCCATCTTTAGTCTGCGCATTTGGCCTAAATTTTAAAATTTTGGATTTTTTTTTAGATTTTTCAAATTTTTTAAAAAATATTGCAAATGATAAAACTAGTAACGGGTGGTTATTAAACGGAAGACAAAGGTTTGAAATATACAAGGAATTTTTTAAAACCATTTTAGATTATAATTTCAGTTCGTGCATTAAGCTCAAAATTCATCAAATTTTCCGAAATTTTCAACATTGAGCAAAAATTTTATAATTTAATATTTGCTCTCAATATTTAATTAAAATGCCTTCAAAACATTTTCTTGATCAATTTGCTGTTTCTTTGAGCTACTCAACACTTTGTTTGCTCATTGAAATTACCCAGGACTCACCACGAGGTAGTGGCCGCACTTTGGATGCCACCCGCGCTCCCTTAGCTTCCAACTACTGAGTGCACATATTTACATTTCTTAGACAAGTCAGGAACAATAAAGTGTTTATTTGCGTAGGAAATTGTTTGCATTGGTTTTGATGGATGTAGCACAAAGACAGGAAAATACAAAGCGGTAATACGGAAACTGGAAGAAAAACTTAGACCTCTGTAATGGGATATTTACAAAATACATTTGAATGAACTTAATTTACAGCATTTTTTTGCAAAAGCTAGATGAATCTACCCGTGGACCAAAGTGAGTATTTGAGCCTGTTGGACGAAGCTAAACAACATGTTACACTTTCAAATCAGTTCAATATGAACCTAGAGAATTTGTCATTGATCAGATTGATGATGACAATAAAAATTATTTAAGAACTGAGCAACAGTAACTTCATGAGATGAACAAGGTAGTTTTGACTGGGAAAATATCCAAAAAATATGAAACAGAAGTCTAAGAAAGCTTTCCCAAGCCAGATGGTTGATTACAGCAAACATAATCTTTAGTCTATAATTTTTAAAAGATTTCGTAACTTCGCGGTAAAAGTGGCCTTGCTCTTTTAGGATGAAGTGCTGACGTTACTAATTTAGCTATGAATTTGTGTGAGATGTTAAGAGTTACACTTATCTCTCCGAGAAAAATCAGAAAATTGCATTCACATCCATTCAAAACAATGCATACTTTGCACCCTAGAAATATGCTTCTATCGATATCAATATATACGAGTATAAAAATGGATGTATGTATGTTTATTCCTTATACAAATCCAGTTTTCGTCGGATTTTCATCAAACTTGGCACAGAAGTTCCTTGATGCACTAGAATTCACATAGGCGGGGTTTTGAAATTTAAAAGAAATCCAAAAAAGTTCAAAATTCAAATTTTTTTGTCTCAAAATAGCCATTTTCTTTCAATTTTGAATAGATAGAGTAATAGAGATATGTCTTTAAGCATACAAATTGATAACACATTTAAATATAAGTATTGTCCAACAAAGATTACAATTAACAATGAGTTACCAATTTAAGGCTGGTCTACTTCATTTTAGCATGATATAAGTTTTTATATTCCGATTAGGATAGAATTTATTTAAATAGTTTTTTAGAGCTATGTTGTATTAATAAGCACCCGGGCAATGCCGGGTAATAATCCAATTAGTTCATAAGAGAGAGCATATAAAGAACTTGTTTTAAATCGTATTATCATCGCTCAATCTAGAAAACAAACAAGCAAACGAGTGAGAAGAGAACGCTTCAGATCCCAAAAATAGATAAAAATATATTTTCATACATTACATAAATTAAAAATCAGAATACATCGATATGATTTCTTGACATGATGTGGAAATTACAAAGCCACGTTTTGCCCGTAATTTAACAACACAATATTTACAAAGATTACTGGAAGCTGAGAATTTAAATATGATTTCTGAATGCGCTCTTTTTAAACTTCCATTCAAGACTCAATCAGTTCAAAGAGCTGTCAAATAGTCACAAGCTCTTATTGGAATGTAATCACAAGAAAAGAAAGATGTTAGTAAAAACGAGGATATCTGACAAAAATATTTGACCAATTTAGGACACAAAGGAACAATTTAACTGTTAAAGACCTATCTAAGAAATGTAAATACGTGCTCGCATTGGTTGGAAAGAAGGGCTCGCGTGTAGGACTCGAAGTGCGGTCACCTCCTCGTGGTGAGTCCTGGGTAGTTCCACATGAGATAGCGAAGAGTTGCACGGTTCAGAATAAAACAAAATGAATAAAAACATATTTGAAGACACTTTAAGTGAATATTAAGAGGAAATACTAAATTAAAAAATGTTAAAAATATCATAAATTTTGGGAAATTTGATGGACTTTGAGCGTAATGCACGAACTGAAATTATAATCTAAAATGGTTTTAAAAAATTCCTTGTATATTTTAAACCTTTTTCTTCCATTTAATAACCACCTGTCACTAGTTTTAACATTTGCAATATTTTTTTTTCTTTTTAAATTGAAAAATCTAAAAAAAATAAAAAATTTCAAAACTTTGGCCAAATGCGCAGACTAAAGATGACGTCGCAAAAGTGAAATATTTTACAGAATTGTTACTTAGCCTCATTCACAGTAAATGAAAAGTACCCGTTTACGAAAATCAAAAATTCATTTTTTTCGCTCCACACTATTAGGCAGTATTGATAAACACACCGATGGCATTTCATGCACTTAATCATGTTTTTCACTTTATCTCTACGGCAAATATTGCAATAACAATTGTTTTGTGCAGTTTCTTGCTTCTTCTTATGTGACTTTTTCTGTTATATGCTTTTTTCACACGTCGTTAGAATGATTGCTGAAATAGCCTTCCTTTTGTTCTTCCTATTTTTTAGGTAAGGTGACATGTGAGCTGGGGCTTTGCAAAATCATAGTTGGAGTTGACAATTATGCTTTGATGAGAACTATCCGCTGATTCTTCAGAGCTTGTACTAATTTAAGACGTAGCTAGTTCTTGTACATGGTGTACAACAGTACAACCTACACCGAACATGTAGCCCGTTCACATTGAGTAGTTTTATCTAGACTACTTACCTCTAACTCTGCTTTAGCCAAGTCAATGCCATTAAACTCATGTCAATTAACAGGCCAAACTTATGTTCTTTAGAATCAACTCACAACATTTGCCATGGCCTTGATTGTGGTTTGTCCATAAGAGCTACAAAGCAGTTCTTCTACGCGATATTGGGTAATGAATCTCATTAGATGTTCTCGTATCCATTCATCACATGCTCGATTAAAATATGTAGATAGAGACTGAATAAAGACCTTATCTACGTGCATGGTGTACTTAAAGAGAAAGCATTATTATATCGCTTTAGTTAGCCAAGTTTATTGCATCTGTATTCTTTATGTAAGTGCTGTGCCTATCTATTAATAAAAGAACATTCTTTTTACATTTCTTGGCTTAATGGTTTTGATGAAATGTTGTATCAATTGCTTAAATTATCGTTTGTGATCCAAACTTTTTTGAGCAAGCATATTGCTTACCAGGGGGTGCTTTTACGATAAGCTCACACTTGGAACGTAATCATTTGAAAATAAGCATGAGGAGGGAAGGGGGAGGGGGCTAGCAATTATATTGCACTCATTTAGCAAATAGCCAGTGTTTTTCTAACATGTGTACCACGCATTACTGCTCCAAACTGGTTTTTACCTTTATACGTCAATGTATTTTGTGCTTTTGGACAGTGAAAAGACCGGCTTCATCTACACTGAACATTTTAGTAGCACATAAATTGTTTCTTTTTAAAATCTTTTCGAACAAACCGAAGAATTTCATTTTTTTCAAATCGATAAACCAGCATAAGTTTAATTTTAATTAATAAATACGTTTAACAACCTAAAACTGCAGCTTAATGGAAAAAGAGAAAAAAAAAAAAAACAAATATTTCAAGAATTTGCAGTTTCTAGAAAATGTGCTTGATAAAAAAAATGAATATCGTGAATAGGTGTTAAAGTATGCTTAAAATAATCTTAACTAAGCTATTAAATCAGATGGATCACTTACTAATGTTACAATTATTAAAAAGTCTTGCTTAAAATCATGTTCTTAAATTGGACCACCGGTCCGATGTAGGAAAATTTTTTCGGTCCACTAAAGGAAAACATGCCATTTTTTATTTTTCAGTTTATTTCTCTGTCGAAAA